>JAIUJO010001224.1:80000-105000 GCA_023846275.1 Vanilla planifolia | reverse complement strand
ATTCAATATCCTAAATCATATTTGTTTATATTGACATTAAATACATGAATTACAATGTTATGTTGCCAAAAAGAAAATGATAAGTGGTTATGTTATGTAGGTAGCAAGAATATAAACAAATAATCCTAATTTCTAGCCATAATGGAGTGATTGAGACTCTTATAGCTGAGCACAGTACCATATTTTAATTATACCAAGCCAATTAATTAGTAAGTCTTCGTAGCAGGTTTTGGGGGCCTCACCTCCATCAACTACTCATTTGTTGATGTTGTTTGTTGCATAGCTAGGCTTTCACTTGTCTGTATTATGGAATGAGAACATCAAATGGTCAACTAAATATTATTTTCAATCGAGAAGAAATTATTAAAATGTCCATGCCATTCAAGCTTGAATTGATTAAGAAATTTTCACACAAATTCCCAAATATGGAAATAATCCTAGTGTCATTTGAGAATATCAAAATTTTAAAACTTTTTAAGGCTGGATCTCTTGATAACCAACATGCAGTAATAGCATTAGCTAGATTATTTGTGATGTTAGGTTCAATAGGCAAGCAACATCAACGACTTTAAGCAAGCAATCTTTAAGTGGCATCCCAAGTTTCACTTAAATGTTTAATCATCAGTAGCTCTAGTTTGGGCTTCATTTGTGTATCTAATCACACATTTTTTGATAAGGTAGGATTGTATTACTTAGTTTTGGTAGTAAAAGATCTTATGCAAGTGGCAATACCTAATACAAGTCTATCAAGGTCAAGCATAACAAGGATGTCTGCTGATGTGGATCTAGTAATGGAATTACCTTGTTTCATCTACATAAGAAAGAAAAAGGTGAAAATTCAAATGGATCGTGGCAATGAATTCAATAAGATAATTTGTTATTGAATATACTTCTATGTCCATGGAGGCACCTCTCTTCAATGTTAAAAAAAAATAACATCTAATATTCATGTTGTAATTGTGGCTTCCAAAGCACCAACAAGTGTGGACAAATCAATGAATTTTTCTAATATGGTAAATGAAAAGTCATTTCAATCTAATAGTTTAATGATAGGTAAGGATGCTTATGAAAAAATAATAAGGCCCAACCACATTGTTACACCCCAATGAAGGGGTATATAAAAGTAACAAATGATTGTGCTAATAAAATGGGTAAAATAATTAGCACATGCTCAAGGAAAACAAAGCTTTGCCAATCAACTGACATGGAACAACATGAAATTTTAATCTAGATTACTAATAATTAAATTTCTTTTAAGAAAACCCAACACTAGTATAAACAACTATGTTTTGTTTTTTATTTAGTAGCATCTTAAGATAAAGCTTTTTGCAATACGAATTAACAATCATTTAAAGATTTTAGCAATGACTAACATCAAAGAACTACAAATTCTTGTCCAATATAATTTAAATTGAAAGTTGTCAACATATTTTAGAATAGACACTTAAAGAGACAATAGAAATCGTTAAATGAAGCTTCTCAATTTGAGAAAAATTCCTAGAAGTTCCTGATTCTCTCAAGCAGCATTATAAAAAGGTTTTTTTTGGATAACATCTTAGTATGGAATATAGGAGTTACAACAAATAAGAGCACTGTATGCTCTTTTATGTACTCAACACAAAAAAATAACTTTGATTGCTATCATGGAACATTTGTTTGATAATAACAAAATGCATAAACTATCGAAAAGATTAGCATTTAAGAACGAGCTAGGAATACATCAAATAGGATTAAGGTATTATGTTTTAAAAGCATCCATTGTCTAACCTTAAATGAGGATGAATAGTCAATTCACATACTTATTTGTAATCATTAATACAAAGGTTCCTCCAATCCTATGTAGGAAGTATTGAATGAATTCAATGATTAAATTAGTCAATGATACATAAGAGAACACCCATTCATAACACCTTTAATGACATGGACAAGGAAAGGAAAGGGCAAATTGGTTTAGAAATATATGATTGATAGTTAGAGAATCAAGCTTTGATTGATCAATTCTCACTAGTAGTAATGCAACATTTATGTAGAACTAGATGAAACCACGCACATCTTCTTAAATCTACAAGAATCATACTCCTTTTCCAAAGTTGTAAAAATTTTAAAAAGTGTCATTGATGCATTTAATATTCCCACAAAATGAAAAAAATTTAATAGAATTATGTTGTCATTAAAATATTAAATAAGTTTCTCACTTCAAAATTAGCTTTCGTTTTCACTTATAATTGTAAGCTCTAGCCTTACTCCTTTTGTTATTTAGTTATCAAGATATTAAATTGTCAACAAAGAAAATTCTTAACATAAAAATTTCTTACATTAAAAATAGGTACATTGCTTGCTAAACAATCTTGAGAATATGTTGTTTTTTGTAGTTCATTATATAGAGCATTTAAGATAAACGAATAAAAATTAAACATCATTATTATTAAATATTTAAAAGGTCTAAATTGTATGAATAAAAGTTTTTTTAAAAAAATTGAACTATGGTTCGAAACAATGAAAATATGGCAATACAAATTAAAAATTTAATAGAAATAAATGATAATTATATTAAGAAATAACATAAAAATATTTAAAATTGTTTGTCACATTCCATTGATAAATAATTATAGAGATATATGTTTTTCGTTAAAGCAAAAATTAGAAAACAAAAGCTTTTTGGATTGAGAAAAAATGATTAACAAAACAAAATATTAAACTACTTAAAAGAATGTGCCTTTCATAAAATGCACTTGAAGTTATTAAATATTAAATATTACAAAATAATAAAAAAATTACAATATCAAACAAACTCAAATATTTGAAGTATAATGAATTTGTTTTTGTTGTTAAGTAAAACATAAAAAACATTAAGAATAACAATATGACCTTTCAAATAAACATTTCATAAAAATGTCTATTTTTATGCATGATTAAAAGATAAGATGGAATTGACATGAAAATCTTAAATAATGTTTACATAGAGTCTAATTTGACTCCTTAACATTATTTCAAAGTAGTCACTGATAATATAAAATACAATAAATATTAAGGGAAAGTACTAATTAACATAATCAAGATTCTTCCCTTATTTGTCGCACATTTCAATGAATATTTTTATTAAATAATAACCTTTAATTTGTTATATTATTTACTTTTTTGATGAATGTTTTCTATATTATTTTAGATTTTTAATTAAATTTAAATTTTTATTTATCTTTATTAAATTTTTGGTATAGTTTTAATAATCAACACATTTAGCATCTTAAATAATTACTATTTTATTGTATATTTTTTAATTTTTAACATGTTTTATTTGTATTGTGAGTGTTTTTAGCTTGGACTAAGAAAATGTTTATCAACGATTCATTTTGTTCATTATGTTTTTAATAGTGTATTAACATTGACTTATATTGATGATATTATTTTTATTTTGAATATATTTTAAATAATCGTATCTATATTTAAAATTTAATTATTTGTCAAAATTATAAGTTTCTATGTTATGATATTTATTAATGAAAAATTATTTATTTTGCAAATTGCATTGAAACTTAAAATTCTTTGATGTTACAAAATATTTAATATTTTTAATATTACATTAAACTAATGTTTTTAAGATTCAAAATTTTTTAAATAAGAAAGATTTTTTAGTTAATTCAAAAAATTTTTATATTTTGATTCCATGTGCTATTTTATTTGGCAATGATATTACTTCACAATACTGTAAGCCATTTTTTCGATAAAATAAAATTTATTTCATGGTAAATATTACAAAATTTCTTGTGTGTTACATCCAATTTTTTACATAATATAACATATGTTTGAGATGATTTAATCTAACACAATTTTGGTGGTGAGTAAAAAATGTTATCATGTGATATCTGATGTAATTTGTCATTTAGGTAAGTTGTAGTTAAAGGCAATATTATATCACTAATGTTATGCTCGCATAGTACATGTGCCAAATGCAGAAGTGATGGGGATCATCATTATATGAAAATATCTAGTTATGAACGGCTAAGACATCAATAAGCATATTTGAATGATGTGTTTTTAACGTGTCTTATATATAACGTATTTATCTTATATAATATAAAGAGAGGATCACAACTAATTAAAGAAATGACATCAGTGTGCTTTGTAATTCTTTTCCAATTTGAAAAGATGCCTAGGAGCAATATATTTATTTAATTTTCGAAAACTTTCTCAAATTAGGTTTTTTAAATGAGTCAAATTTATTGTAAATTTTGAATATCGTTTTTAATGAGTTTATTTTAATTAAAAAATTCAATTTTTTATTGTTAGATTCTCTTTTTTATATTTAATATTATGAATCATCAATCGAATTTATGCTTTCAAAATTTTGAATAAAATTAATATTTTAAATAAGTCTTCCTCATCACAATTTTATTTCCTATGTAATAATTTGTAGTTTTCTTATATATGTAATCTCATTGTTTTTTTTAAATTTTGGATTCGTTTGCAATATGTAGTTCAACATAAAAACTATTTAATGAAATCTATTTTTCATAAGGAATAAATTTAAGAATATTTAAAGATTCCTTATATCAATATTTATATTTTAGTTTTATTGATAACTATAATTGTTTTAATAAATTGGAGGTGTACAAACTTTTTTGTCATCATTATAAATGTAAAAAACATATATTGATGATAGATATAATTTTAATTAATATTAGTTTTTCGTTTGCTCTAAGAAATTATTATATTCATTATGCATATTATGGAATAATTATATGCAATTGTCTATTCATTAGATTTCATTTTAGTTAAATATTTTTTTTATATTTATATATTTACTATGCTTATTTTGTTACATACAATAATATTTTTATAATCTTTAATATTTTTATATATTTCATAAACGTTTTTTTAACAAGAATTATTTGCAATAATTACAGAAAAAATTTTCTAGTTCTTTACAAAATTTTATTAAGTGTAAATATTGAATGATGTTTGCTACTTTAACTATTGTTTCTTTATAAGTTTTCGAAAACATATTCTGAATAAATAAATTATTCCAAAAAAGTTTACGAATATGGTTGTCAAAAAAAATTCAAATTTTAGTTTCATTGATGTTGTGCTTTTTATGATTTAATAATTTATCAACTACTTAATATTTTTGTATAGCTAGTACATATAGTAATCTTTTCACATATTTGCAAATATATTTAAAAATTTCTACATAATGTGCTATACTTTTGAATTTTAAAAGTTTGCATGAATATGTTTTACAGGTTATCATAGATATAATGGTAATATAAAAAAATCATTTTTAGAAATTTAAATACAATTTTTACCATTTATTTATTATATAAGTTTGTTTTTTTAATATTATATATACTTTTGTTAAGTATGTTTTAATATTTTAAATATTATTTCACCTAAGTTATTTTTTAGTCTTTCATAGTTGTTTAATATTGTTTAAATGATAAAGAATAAAATTTTCTACAAGGGAAAAATAACAAATTTAAATTTCTCAAATTATTATTCATAATTTGTCAATAGAAATCTAGAAATTATAATAAGCATTCTTCATAGATAAAAATATTATGGGATAAAATTAAATATTTAAGTAAATAAAAAGTATTAATATTCAATATATATACAAAAATTTGTCTAAGATATTTTTGAGTAAGACATAACATATTTCAAACAAAATGTTCTACTAAATGATCTCATAACATTTGAAATTTATATTTTTTAATCAACATATGTCTTCTAGCATTGCTTTTTTATTCTTTTTGTTAACGTTACATTTGTTATTATATTTTGATTAGTATAGAAATTTAAAATTAATGTAAATTAGCTTCATTAAAACCTAGCAGTCTAATTACTTTTTATTTATCTAAAATGTTTAAAATTGAAGATAAATTATTCTCAATTATTATATATAAAAAATATAAAAACAATTGTATTGTAACAAAGAATTTAAAAAAATTAGCAACCCTTTTCTATATATTGTATTCATTATAATACATTTTTATTCTTTTATACCCACATTATGTAAAAAAATGTAAAAAAATGTAAAAACAACTAACATTTTTTTAAACCTACATATAAAATGAAGTTTATCTCTATCAAGAAGTTCATTTATAATTTAAAATATTATAATGTTCATAACATTTCAGAAAGGAAATGGAACAGTTTTTTAGTCTTAAAACATCAACCAAAAAATAACAATTTCATGTTCCAAAGAAAAATAATATGAAAAACGAACAAAATCAGTTTTCTAAAATTCTCTCATGAATGTGAATATCAGTTTTCTAAAATCCACAAATTCACTCAAACAAATATATTAGTAATTTCGAGGGTTTGATGTTATCAAAAACATATCATGACTAAATGTCAACAACATGACAAATTAAACAATCCAATACTCTATGGAATGATCACAAAACAATTGACCATCATTTGATAGTGACATTATCTCCTTTCCACAATCGTTTTGGACTATTCCAACCATTTATGGGACCATTTTGTACCCACACAAAATGATGTTTCATTTTCCTTAAGGCTTTATCATTCCAAAATTCACCTTAAGATGTACTCTAATAATGAAAGTATTTTTAGGAATATTAAATGTCTTGTGTGACATACATATTGGCTTCAAACATATTAATGTTTTGAGAAAGCTAAATCCGCCATTAAGAGGTGACTGGCTTCATTAAGAAAAGCATCATATAATCACTTCATCAAACTTGGTCCTTCTCCTTCTTTAAAGGCACTTCCATAATTATCTAATTTTTCCACTCTTCCAAACCTTTATAAAAAATTTCCATTTCACTCCTTACTACCATAACTATGCTATTAGTTGCTTTCCTCTCACAATTCTTCCTATTTGCTACATAATTTTGATTTTCTTTGATATCCCTTTTGGCAAAAACCTAATAAAGACTACATTTTCTTGCACATTCTATTGCAAATGACTTTTGAAAGTTTTTTAGACAAATTTCATAAAAACAACTACTCCAAGTGTCATATATTTAATTAAATAATTCATATATTTCTAACAACTTTTGTCCCTTTTGATTTTTTTCCTCAAAAAGTAACTTATAATTAAGTTAATATTATTTTTCAAAGAGTTGGCATTTTTTATGACATCCACTTCAATTTGAAGTAGAATTATTATTTAGGGTTTCTTTTTATTTGTTCTACAATATTTGACTTCTCGTCCATATAATTAGTTCTTTAAAATTATAGTCTTTGTGATCTTATACAAAAATATCCATATACAAATTTCATTTTCTTACATTGAAATTTTTTTTTAAATCAACTTACATTTATTCAAAAAATATTAAATAAACATTAAAGTCTTTTGAGTATTGTATAAACTTCCCTACATATAAGAACTTAATCATTGAAATTCAAAAAATGTTGGGATGCCTATAAAGAGTCCTTTCCTTTACTTCTGAAATAGCTACTAGTATGTATAAGTTGTCCATTGCACATTCAGCATGGGATGCTCTTCTTCCTTATATTCTTTATTTCTCATGTTAAGAAGCCCAATGGCCTTTCCTCATGAAACAATCTTGGATGCATCGCTGTGCTATACATGTCGTAATAGCAATACCTTTTATTAAAATTGAAAGACAATACATGATGTGTACTAGCTAATGATAATGCAAAACTATCTTGTAAATAATGTAACAATTTATTTGAATAATCTATTAAGGAACAAAATTATTTGTCTTTAATTAACCTAATTTTCCAAAAATTGTAATGCATTTAATTAGACATGCCTTTATTAATACATTATGCTCTTCTTAAAAGTCCACTTTCTTAATTTTCTTTTAAAAATTTTGATGGAGTAAACCTATCTTTATTAATTCATGTTTTGATTATGTGGATATTCTTAATAGTTTCTAAAATCACATCTATATAAAGAAGAGCACTCTATATTTGTTCATATCAGTATAATGATAATTAATATAGAATATTATACAATACTATGTAAACTATCATCTCTATGCTAGATTGATAATTATTATTTTTTTAGAAAATTTATTAATAGTGAAATAATTACCTTAACTACATAACAAGCATAATTTTCATAACCTTAACATATTCTTATGACTTTTAAATATTGTCGTTCATTGATTTCTATTTTTAGTCTAGAATGTTGTGTTAAACATTAGGTGACTATAATATGCATCATGCAACCTTTTAAAAATGCATGATGTAACTTTGAAATCCATATGTAATATAATTGTTTTTACTATGCCATATAAGTCTTACTCTTTTTTCAACATATATTTGACCTATTATTTTACGAAACAAATGTGTTTTAACAGCCTACATATTAATTTTTATGGTGGATAACCTAATTTTCTATTAAGTTTAATTTAATGTCTATACATACAAATATTTTTCTTTTAATCTTCCTCACATCACCAAGTTGGGTTAAGACTCTTGTTATCAATATGCTGCAATGACTAACATAGTGAAGTTCCTATTTAATATGGATATAGCATATATTATTAAATTATCTATCTAAATACTTAAATTAGCATCCTCTATGTTACACATCATGTAGTGTTTCTCTCCTTAAAACAATAAACGCTACTTTTAGTTTTCCCATGGTGATATAGGATCTAAAAACAAAACTTCCATAATAATTGAAGCCATTTTAATAATCCCATTGTATAAAAAGATTTAATATCAAAACAATTATGAATAAAATATTATGTATGATTCAATAATATGAAGGCCAAACATGAAAACTTAAGCATACTTTGATTGTAGAGCGACATCACTAAGTAGATCAGAATAGGAGATTGGAATTAAATTTAATGCAAGCTATCTCAACACAATATTCTTCAACTAGATAAACCAATTAGCATTTTATCAAAAAAAACTTAGTTGTAATGGAATATACTCGAGTGGTGTTTGATCAAATTATGCATCAAAATAAAGAAGTAGATTCAAAAGAAATGAAAGGATTTGCAAAACTAAAATTGGATGACAAACAAAGATTGTGGTATGACATACTTTGTCGTTTTTTATTAAAATATTTTTCCAATATGAGAATGTAGACAAGATTTTGTTTATCAAAGATTGTACTAGTTAATTTCTAGTCCAATATATTTTTATCAATGAACTTTGACTTTTCCAAATGATTTGGTAAAAATGTTGGTGTAGGATTTGAGATGAAGATAATCAATGAGGTTTCTCATTTTTCTCAAATTACAAGTTAACTAGGATAAAAAAGGTATCTTTTATCATAAATAAAGTAAATAAATGAGATGTTAAAACTTCAAAAAATAAGGAAATCATTGAATCAAAAGAGTTAGTATAAAATGAAAATCACCTTAGATGTAATTTTAAGTCACCTCTTTTCTAGAGTAAAAACCACTGCCTTTCTTTAAAAAGAAATTATATATGTTGCATCTATTTAAGAATTTTTACTACAAAAAACAAGGGAAGCTTTGAGGAAAAAATTTTTTTAGGTGTCCATGCTGGAAGATTTTAACTTGTTTATGAGAGCGAAAGTTTTAGAATTAAAAGATAGGACAAGTGACTGCATTATTGTGACAAAAAATTGCATACTTAAAATAAATAGTAAATGATCATGAAGTTTTAATTCAAAATAAGGGAAGGCTAGTAGAAAATGATTATAATTAAGTGGAAGGATTATGCTTAGAAGGAATACTTCAACCAACGTTAAGGTTGAATGCAACAAGGTCATTTTTAACTTTTTCTTATTACAACTTTTCTAAACTATACCAAAAGGATGTTAACAACAACTCCTTCAATGTTGTTCTTTAGGAGAAAGTGCATGTTGAATAATTGGATTTCATTCAACATTATGTTCATAAAAATCATGTACATAAGCTATTGAAAGAATTAAATGAATTGTAATATGAACAAAGATCCTTGAATTACATACTTAGTAGATATGTATTCAAACATTATTTCTTAATGGGAATGTAGATATTACATTGTTCACCATGAAATATGTTGATGAACTTCTTCTAATCAAAGATTATGTAGATGACATCATATGTGGATCAACCAACTTGGACTCATGTGAAGGATTTAGGAAGCTTATGGGTGTAGATGAATGTATGGGTTATGTCATCTATAAGACTAAATAAATTAATTTTAGGCACCATTTCATCAGGGACCATATAAAATGAAATGTGGTAGACATTCAATTTGTTGTTAACAGCATGTAACTAGTTGGCACATTAACAAAGCTTCATATAAAGATTTATTCCATAGAATTATATGATTTTTTTTATGACAAAATAGGGGGAAATTAAGCTTCATTTTAAGAGAAGTTCCTTGAGTGAGGAGGAGCTCATCTGTTTGCTCCAATTACTTTCAAATCTAACTTACCTTGATAATATAAAGCAATTGTTTTCTTGCACTACATTAAATTGTGATATCAAGCAAATGTTTTATTGGTACTAAGAGGAATGTTCTAAGATATTGTGATGTTAATAATCAAATTAAATAGCATACTAATTGATTATGTAGCTTAGCTAGTAGTTGCAATAGGTGAAGAATACCAGAGGGAGATTACTGTTGGAAGAATAGGTCAATTCACTAAATATATCGATATAACCATGTGTGGAATAAGAATGAAAAGGATTTTTGTATGGTCAAGCATCAAAGTGCTTCATTTGTGAATGAGACATCCTTACCTTCTAAATTGGTATTATAGAGATGATTTATTATCATGTTGTCCATATAATGAGGATTACTATTAAAATTTTGTATCATTTTTGTATATTTTAATTACATACAATTTTTTTTCATGTGAATAGTTTTTTATTATCTTAATAACTTCATAATTTGTGAATCATTTACCCCATTTTATTTTCACTATCATCTTAATATTGTATTGTTCTTTCTTATGACTTTTAATTTCCTTTACAAAAGAGATAGTAAGCATTGTTGCATTATTATGATGATTTTTTAATATGTGATAATCATCATCTTTATAGTGTAAAATTTTTTATGTTAATGAATTCCTTTTGTTGTATTTTATTATTTCTCTTATCCTCTTATTGTGAATGTTCTCATCAAGCTTATTTTATTAAAAATATTTTCGATTGACTCTAAGAAGAAATATAGTTAAGCATTTTAGATAAGTCATTAAGTCATTAACAAGAAGATTTTTTTATATTTTTTTAATTTTAAATAAATGAAACTTATTTGTCTTTTATATATGCTAATCATATCTTTTAAAAACTTAAATATTTTATTTTTTTCTTAAAATTTTTTTTATAAATATTTTCTTAAATTGGAACTAATCTTGACATTTTTTATGTTTTTGAAAAATTTGCTATTGATAATAATTTCCAAGCTTTACCTCTGAAATTTTTTCTTATGTTTGTATTTTCATTATTTATACATTTGAAGATCATAGTTTTCTTGTTAGTTAATTTATTTAAATATAAATTATTATTATAACTTTTATTTAAAATATTTGCATAAGGACTAAGATTTTTGCAAACACATTTTCATAATTGTGCCATAGAAGAACTCTATTGATATATAATGCATATTCTATATAATTTTCTAAAAATAATTTATTAATTTGGTAATTTAGTTTTTTAATTATTTTTAAATTTTTTTTTTCAAAATTAACTTAAAAAAATTATTTAGCATACAATGCATCTAGTTTTAACAAGGTAAACTTAGTTATCATTAAATTCCTTTTAATATTTTATAGTAATTTAATTTTTTTTGTTCTTGTATATTAAAATCATATATTTTATGATTTGTTTTTGCAACACTTATTTTTATACTTACATATTATCTACATAAGTTTAATATATCATATTATAGATGGTATAATATCTTATATTTTTTTATTTATCTATATATTTTCGTTTTTCTCAAACATTTTTTTACATATGGTTTTATTGACAAAAAATTTCTTTTGTCATTAAATAATAAGTAAAAGATTTATTTTTAAGCAAATGAAAATTTTGAACAATTTGGAAGAAAGATTTTTCATAAAAGCTAAAAAAAGAAATAAAAGAAATTAGGAAATTGTAAAAATAAACGAAATTCAGAAAAAAAATGAATAAACAATTTTAAAAGTTAAATTTATCTATAAATGTTATAAAAACAAAATTTTTGTAGTGCTCATGCAGACAAAATATATCATTGTTATGGAAAGACCTAAATTTTAAAATGTTGTAAAATTATTTAAAATGATTAAAATCTTATGATATTATAGAAAATGCTTGCAAAGTTGTTTTATGGTGACATAATTGAAAATATAACAATCAAACTAGTGTAATTGAAAATCATTGAGGAATTAAAAAATAGTTAATAATATAACATGTCATAAATCAAGGAATATAACTTCCCAAAAATAAATAAAATTTTATAATGATTTGTAATCAATACTTGAAAATTAAAAAATAAGTCTAAATTTTTAATAAAATGATATACTAAGAATTATAATATCATATTACTAAAACAATTATCGGAAGATAAATGTGTGGAGGAAAAGATAGCACCTTTGCTTAACACTATGAAAACAATGACCAATATTAATAACTATTATTATCTAGATCAAATACTAGAGGCAAAATATATTCTCCACAATTTTTTTACAACTCCTTTATTTAAACTGAGAGAGATTAAATATCGATGTGTAAAGGCATGTTAAGAAGGTTTTATGCCTTCTTTATATGGACCTTAAGCATCAATGCAGATGGGCTAGTTGTATCTATTTATTGTATAAGTACACAAATTATTAAGCATTATACACCTTTCGTTTTAACAATTTTTTATAAATAAATTCTTTTTTTTCAAACTTATTTCACTTTTCATGATGATACTTTTGGTAACTAAGTTATGGATAGTTTTTGATATAATAGGTATTCAATTATCATAATTATTTTTATATGATTTAATATTATTATTATTATTTAATTACAATAAAAAAATGTTGCTTTGCTTATGTTATTGTGCAACTTTGAAACGTATGCTTAAATTTACAAATTATTTTAAATTAATTTTTAATATTTATCGTGCATTTTTTTCTTTTTTTTAACTTTCTAATTTAATGTTAACATGTCTTACTTAACTAACTAATATTTTAAATTAAACAATTTTTTATTATACTATTTCTATTTGGAAACTCTTTGTTGAGGCATTATTCTTAATGATTATCTTAATTATTTACAAAATAGCTATGCTTCTATAAGTTTTTCATATGATGTAAATTGTTTCAATATTTTTTACCAAAAATAAAAATGTTGTTTAACATCTATGATGTTTTTGTTCTAAAAAAATGATTTCAAATAACTTCTAATTATATAATTTATATTATATCATTGATGTTCACGTGTTCAACTTCTTGTATTGCATGGCTTACATCACACAATCTAAATATTTATAATCAATAAAACATCCTTATTTTAATATTTAAAGTGAAAAAATTTTTATTTGAAATTTTTTTGGACAAATTAGTAAAACATTTCGAAAGTTGAACATTTTTTACTTAACTTTCTATTTTTAATTTTTATTTTTTTATTAAAAATTTTGCCAATTTACATTTGCAAAGTTTATTTTTTATTAAATTTTAAGGAAAACTTTCCCAAAAAGCATTTCTAATTTTTTTATATTTTAAAATTTGCACGAAATAAATATGGAAAATATTTTTTGCTAAAATATTATACATATAGATTATATGTGGTAAAATATTTTCCTGAATTATTGATTTTTATATATTTATCAATTTTTTTTTAATTTTTAATGTCAAGTTTTTTTTACTTGTTTCTTTAGGAATTGTTTTGCTACATTTGTAAAAATTTAATTAAGTTATAATACTTTTATAGGATAATGGTACATTTTTATGCTTTTATATTTTTACAAGTTTAGGAAAGCTATATTTTCAACTAATTATTTTTCATGTGATAATTTTTTGAAATCTATCATTTTCTTATTTGTAAAAGATGTTCATGAAAAATGCATTAATTTTTTAATAATTAATATTTAACTATAAAAAATTCACATTTTTGAACGTATATAAATATTTTGAAATATTTAATATTTAACTTTTTTTTTGAAACTAGAAATTATTAAAACAATTTAAATGTTTATTATTAAATGGTATAATTTATTATGTTATTTCCTTTCGATATTGTCAATGTAGTTTCAAAAACATGGAATTCGCTTAGTAATATTTTTTTTCTTTATTCTTTTTATTCTCACCAAGTGGAAAGTAATTTGTAATTAATTTTACAATTTTAATGCACTTTATTGACAATAAATTTTTATATTTTAAATTTTTTGTACTTTTAATTAATATTCAAATATATTTTTATTTATTAATTTATTTATTAAAAAGTTTTCATATTACATTTTATAGAGTTTTTTTCCCTATATGATATATTGAACATAATGATCAAATATTATATAATTAAATTAATTTAATAATCATCTTTCATTTAATTATTTTAAAATTTTATAATTTTTTGTACTTTACTAAGAAAATTTGTGTTCCATTTAATGCATATAGTAATAATTAATTAAATCATTTTTAATGCTTTCATTATTTTGTAGCTCTTTTATTTTTTTATATTAAAATTTTTGTCATGATTTAATAATGTAAAATTTTTTTTAATATATAATTCACATATTTTAAAAATATATTTGCACTTATTTCGTAATAATTTGTTGTTGTGTGCTTCGTTACAATTTTATTGAAATGTTTCTCAAATTATATTTTTTGTTATAATATTTAATTTAATATGTTTTACACATTTCTATCATTTAATATGCTTAAAATTTCTCAAGTTAATCTTCTTTTATTATTCAACTAAGTTTTCACTAGTTCTTTCATGCAATATTTTTTAATATTAAAAGTATTTTATTTTGAATTTTTTTTTCATTTAAGTTTTTTATTAATGCTTTAAAATTGTAGTACTTAGCAAAAAAATTTTCAATTTATGATAGGTTTACAAAATAGTATTATGTTCATAATATTTTCATAACATATTTACTTTCACAATAAGTTTAGAAAAAATATAATACCAAAATGTTTTTTGTCATGAATATGTATTAAAATGCAAATATTACAAATATTGTCTTAACTTATTCATTTAATTTTTTTAAATATTTGATGTACATTATTGATTGCATTAGCATATTTTACTAAAATTTATTATTAGAAAATAGTTTCCATTAGTTATTTGGAATTAATTTAAATATTTTAAAAATTGATCAATCATAACTTTTTCACTATTTTATGTTTTTATTAAAATAAACATATTTTATTTTTATTGAAAAAAAATTAATATTTAAAATACGAAATGTTTTGTTTATAATTATTTGATTAATAGTTATTTTTCTCTTTGAAAGGTAAGACATATTTAAAGGAAATGAAAATATAACTTAAATAAAATTAATATAGTATCATTAAGATAATAAAATGATTCTTCCAGTTTAATCTATTTAATTTTTTATTATTTAATTTGGAAATTAGGAATTCCACAGATTGTCCCAATATAAAGAAATTTGTCAGTTGAAGGATAAAATTATTGTAGTGCCAAAATGTTTATTATAATCATAATTATAAACAAATGGTAAAAATGTTTTTACATAAAGCTAGGAAAAAGAAATTTGTTATTAAAATTTTTAAAATTCAAAATATTAAAATTTTCAAAACTAAAAATTTTATAGGTTATTAAACATATATATCATTTAGATTATGAAACATAAACAAAATTTACATATAACTGCAAACATAAGAAATAAGCAAAGTTAAAAAAGGAAAAAAATTAAAGAAAGTAAAAGTAAATAAGAACATAAAATATATAATATTAGAAAAATATTAAAAGCAAAACATCAATATAATGTGAGAAAACATCTTTTGAAAAATATAGGGGTCGAACTTTTGCTTTCTAGGAGTCAAAAAATGAAAATAATACACGCTACAAAATATCTAAAAATAATCAAAATACAATGTAAAATTTGTCATAAAATGCAATTAATACATATGTTGAGAAAATTATTAAAGTAAAAAATAAAAACAAAAAATAATGAGAAACAAAACATTTCAGTTATCAATAACAATGTAATATCATATTAGTCAAAAAAAATATAATCACATCAAACTATGATAAATATTTTATCGCAAATAAAAAACTGAACAAGAATGATGGAAGAAAGTAGATGGGAATCAAACAACTAGATTTTCTTTCTTTTATGACACAAAGATAAAGAAAAAGTCGATGAAGTTTAAAGGAAAAGGAAGCAAGGCCAATTTATACTTTCCACTTTAATTTCTTGCTTGAGTCCAAAATCTCAATGATGTTGAAATCAAATATTATAATGTCAATTTCATATTTCCATTCATAGAAGTATTTTAATTGTTCATAAAAGAAATCCATCTATCAAAAGATTAATTTCCAAGTATAGAAAACTTTTCTTATACATAAACCATTGCAAACAAATAAATTATACAGTTGTAATCATAGAAAAAAATATCCCTATATGTTCATTAGTAAGTCTTCGATTAGAACTTGCCTTATATTAGTTAAATAAATAAAGAGGTCACATACCCAATATATTTATACTCTTAGATTAAACATTGAGTTCAACATTTATTTGAAACGTGTGACTAATCAATTTATCCAAAAAGATATTATATATGGAAATGAACTTTTATGCTTAGTTTATTTTCTAAATTAAGGATAAGAAAATTTTTAGAAGTAACACAAACTCAACTTTCTTATCTTTCAATGCCCTATTAAGAAAAAATTTTAGGCAAAGAAACTCAGATGGATGTGTTGCAGAATGGTAATGGTCTAAAGTTTTACAACAATAAGAAGTAAAATTAGAAGGACTTTATTAAGATGTTGATAACTTTCATTTAGAGTTGATATAAGTGGTTAAATTTTTTATAGTTCTTCACATTTGCATTAGCATCAAAGAACGTCAAACTTCGCATAATTGGTAATCATCGATGAAATGTAAACATGAAGTGTTTAACAATAAGATTGATATTTTAAGTCATAGCAATTACTTGATCAAAGCGTCTTGCACCTAATAACACAACTAAGTTTTTCTAAGTATAATATAAATGTAGAAATATAAATCTGTCACATAAAATATTAAGAAATTTCCAAACTTGATAACAATATAGTATGTTTAAGTGTCTTTAATTTGAATGGATTTATCAAAGTTCATTATAATGGGTAAAAGAAGGGCAATATGATTAATATTATGATGTAACTAACCAAAATAACCACTAATAAATAATAATATTCTCAATAATAAAATTTATTGGTTCTCAAAAAATTTTAGTAGTAAACATATTAAAGGATTTCACATAATAATCAAATAGATTCTGATAGTGGATTAAGTAATATAATACGATAAATGTGTAACACGAATCATTTTATGGTTTGAGTGTAATTGAAATACATGTAACTAAAACATAATTATAGATTCTCATATTTACGATATTGAATGGAAGGGAATGTTTTTTTCAAGAATGATAAGTTTTCGTAAGATAGCACTGAAATTAACAAGAATTTGGTAACTTAATTTCAAAAAAACAAATATGAAACTAGTCTTAAAAAAATATTCCTAACCCAAAAAAAAGTGAGTCACTGGTAGCATAAGAATCACATAAAAATGTGGAAAAAGTTCAATGATAAATTATTTGAGAACTTGCTTTCAAACTATGCTAGAAATAATCTAGAAATAGGTTTTGACTTTTGGTCAGCCATTTTTAATTTCAATTTATGTTTAAGTAGTTAAATGTAATTACTTAGCAAAGTTTTTCATTAGTTTGGGTGTAAGGGATACAAGTCACTTGCAATTATTACTCACTTGTAAGCTACTCTGTCAATATAATGCATAATAAGGTTATGCCACATAGACAAGATTGGAAGGCCATAAATGTGGTTCCTAATATACATTCTTCTTCCTCTTCTTTTTCTTCTTTTTCTTCTTCTTCTTCCTTTTCCACTTCCTCTTTTACCACCACTAATTCCTCTTCTTTCTTTTCTTCTTCTTTCTCTTCTTTTTCTTCTTCTTACTCATCATCTTCTTTCTCTTCTTCTTGTGCTTGCTATTCTTATTCTTCTTTTTCTTCTTCTTCTTATTTTTCTTCTTCTTCTTCTTCCTCTTCTTCTTGTTCTTCATCCTCTTCATCTTCTTCATTTTATTCTTCCTCTTCTATCTCCTTTTCTTCTTCATCATTCTCCTCTTGCTCTACTTCTTCTTCCTCATGTTCTTCTTCTTCTTTCTCCTCTTCCTCATCCTCCTCTTCTTCATCTTCCTACTTTTTTTTGCTTCTTTTTCTTCTTCTTATTCTTCTACTTCTTCTTCTTCTACTACTTCTTCTTCTTCTTCTGCTTCTTCTTTCTCCTCTTCTTCTTCTGCTTCTTCTTCTTTTTATTCTTCTTCTTCTTCTTTTTCTTCATTTTCTTCCTCTTTTTTTCTTCTTCTTCTTCTTCATTTTCTTCCTCTTTTTTTCTTCTTCTTCTTCCACTTATTCTTCTTTATCTTCTTCTTTTCCTTCTTTATCTTCTTCTTCTTCTTCTTTTTACACTTCTTCTTCTTCTTTTGTCTCCTTTTGTTCATCATCTTCGTCATCTTCTTCTTCTTCTTCTTCTTCTTCTTTTTCCTCTTATTGTTCTTTCTCTTCACGTACTTCTCATTCTTTTTCTTGTTCATCATCTTCTTCTTGTTCTTCTTCCTCTTCTTCTACATCTTCCCCTTCATCTTCTTCTTCTACTTCCTCCACTTCCTCTTCTTGCTTCGATTTCTCTTCTTCTTCTTCTTCTTCCCCTTCTACCTCTTCTTCTTCTTCTTCTTCTTTTTCTCATACTTCTACTTTTTCTTCATGTTCTTCTTCTTCCCTCTGCTTCCCTTCTTCCTTTTAATCTTCTTCTTCTTCTTCTTCTTCTTTTTCTTCTTCTCATTCTTCTTCTTCTACTGCTTCCTCTTTATTTTGTCTTCTTCTTCTTCTTCTGTTGCTTCTTCTTCTTCTTATCGTCATCATTTTCTTCTTCTTCTTCTTATTCCTCTTCTTGTTGTCGTTCATCTTCTTCTTCATCATTGTCTTCTTCTTCCACTTCTTCATCTTCATCTTCATCCTAATCCTCTGCTTCTTTTTCCTTATCTTTTTCTTCTTCTTCTTCCTCTTCTTCCTATTCTTCCTCATCCTTCTTGTCATCTTCTTTTTCTTCTTGTTCTTCTTTTTCTTCTTATTCCTCTTCTTCTGTTTTTCTTCCTCTTCATCTTCATCTTCTTTTTCTTCTTTATCAACTTCTTCCCCTTATTCTTCAACTTCTTCTTCTTTTTCTTCCTCTTCCTCTTCTTCTTTTGCTTCTTCTTCCTCCTCTTCTTCTTCTTTTTCTTCTTCTTCTTCTTCTTCTTCTTCTTCTTCTTCTTTCTCTTCTTCTTATAATTTTTCTTCTCCTTCTTGTTCTTCTTCTTCTTCTTTTTCTTCTGCTTCTTCTTCTTCTTCATTATCATCATCTTCTTCTTCATCTTCTTCTTCATCTCAATTTTCTTCTTCTTCTTCTTCAACTTTTTCTTCTTCTACTTCATCTTCTTCTTCTCCTGCTTCTTCTTTTCATTCTTTTTCTTCTTCACTTTCTTCTTTTTGTACTTCTTCTTCTTCATCTTCCACCTTTTGTTCCTTATTTTCCTTTTCTTCTTCTTCTTCTTTTCCTTCTTCTTCGTCTTCTTCTTCTTTCTCTTCCTCTTGTTTTTCTACTGCTTCCTCATCTTCTTCTTGTTCTTCTTCCTCCCCATTCTCCTCTTCTACTTCTTCGTCTTCTCCTTCTTCTTCCTCCCCTTTCTCCTCTTCTACTTCTTCGTCCTCTCCTTCTCTTTCTTGTTCTTCCTCTTCGACTTTTTCTTCTTGTTCTTATTATTCTTCTTCCCTTTCTTCTTCATCTCCTTCATATTCTTCTTATTCCTCTTCTTCTTCTTCCTCTTCTTCTTCTTCTTCATCCTACTCCTGTTCTTCTTCTTCTTCTTCTTCTTTCTTGTTCCAATTCTTCTTCTTGTTCTTCTTTTTCCACATCTTCTTCTTCCTCTTCTTCTTCTTCTTTGTCTTCTTCTTCTTATTATTTGTCTTCTGCTTCTTTTTCATCATTGTTTTCTTCATCTTGTTCTACTGCTTCTTCGTCTTCATCATCATCTTCTTCTTCTTCTTCCACTTCTAGTACTACCACTACTACATCTTCTTTTTCTTCATCTACTTCTTCTTCTTCTCCTCTTCTTCCTCTTCTTTGCCTTGTAGTTCATCTTCTTCTTTCTTCATCATCATCTTCTTCTTCTTCCTAATCATCTTCTTCTTCTACCTCTTCTTCTTGTTCTTCTTCTTCTTCATGTTTATCTTCTTCTTTTTCTTCTATTTCTTCTTCTTCTTCTTCTCCATCATCTACTTCTGCATCTACTTCTTCTTTTGCTTCTTCTTCTTCTTCTTCTTCTTTTTCTTCTTCTTCCATTACTTCTTCCTCTTCTTTGTCTTCTTCTTCTTCTTCCACTACTTCTTCCTCTTCTTCTTCTTATTCTTCTTCTTATTCCTCTGCTTCTTGTTCTTGTCCTTCTTGTTCTTCTTCTTCTTCTTCTTCACCATCATCTTCTTCTTCTTCTTCTTCCATTACTTCTTCCTCTTCTTTTTCTTCTTCTTCTTCCACTACTTCTTCCCCTTCTTCTTCTTATTCTTCTTCCACTACTTCTTCCCCTTCTTCTTCGTATTCTTCTTCTTATTCCTCTGCTTCTTGTTCTTGTTCTTCTTATTCTTCTTCTTATTCTTCTTCTTCTTCTTATTTTTCTACATCTTCTACTTCCTCTTCTTCTTCTTCATCCACTTCCACATTGTCCTCTTCTTCCTCTTCCTCTTCCATTTCTTCTTATTCTTCTTCTTCTAACGTCCTTCTTCTTCTTCTTGTTTTCTTCATCGTCTTCTTCATTCTTCCTTCTTCCATCTTCTTCCTTCATCCTTCTTATTTCTTCCTTCTTCCTTCTTACTTCTTCTTTCTATCTTTTTCTTTCTTCCTTCTTGAATCTTCATTTTTACTTCTTCTTTCTTCTTTCTTCTTTCTTCTTTCTCCTTTTATCTTCCTCTTCTCCCACTTCTTCATCTTCTTCTTCTTCTTTCTCTTTATGTTTTACTTCTTCCCCTTCTTCTTCTTCTTCTTCTTTTTGCTCTTCTTCTTCTTAATATTCTACTTCTTCTTCTTCTATTCATTTTCCTCTTCTTCTTCTTATACTTATTCTTCCCCCTTTTCCCCTTCTTCTTCATCTTCTTCTTTTCTTCTTCTTCTTCTTCCCCTTCTTCTTCTTCCTCCTCCTCCTCTTCCTCATCTTCTTGTTCTCCATCTTCTTCATCATCATCTTTCCCTTTTTCTTTTTTTACTTCTGCTTCTTCCTCTTCATCTTCTTCCTCCTCTACTTCATTTACTTCTTCTTCTTCGTCCTTTTCTTCTTTTTCTTTTACTTCTTCTTCTACTTCTTCTTCTACTTCTTTTTCCTCTTCTTCTTCTTCTTCTTCTTCTTCTTCTTTTCTACTACTACTACTTCTTATTCTTCTTCTTCTTCTTTTATTCTTCTTCATCTTCTTCTACTTCTTCTTTGTCTTTTTCTTCCTCTTCTTCTTCTTGCTCTTCTGTTTCTTCTTCTACTACTACATATTCTTCTTCTTCATCTTCTTCTTCCTCTTCTTCTCTTCCTCCCTTTCTTCATCTTCTTCTTCTTCTTCTTCTTCTTCTTCTTTTACCTCTTCTTTTTCTACTTCTTCTTCTTCATCATCTTCTTCTTCTTCTTCTTTGTCTTTTACTTCTTGTATTCTTCTTCTTTTTCTTCTTCTTCTTTTTCTTCTTCTTCTTCTTCCACATCTTCTTCCTCTTCTTCTTCTTATTCTTCTTCTGATTTCTCTAGTCCTTCTTTTTCTTCTTCTTCTTCCTCCTCCTCTTTCTCTTCGTTTCTTTCATTCTTTTCTTCTTCTTTTTCCACTTCCATTTTGTCTTGTTCTTCCTCTCCTTCTTCCTTTTCCGCTTCCTTTTCCTCTTCTTCATCTTCTTCTTTTTCTTCTTCTTGTTCATCTTCTTCGTCTTCTTCTTCTACTACTTATTCATTCTTCCTTCTTCCATCTTCCCTTTTCCTTTTTCCTTCTTATTTCTTCCTTCTTCCTTCTTCATCTTCCTCATCATCATCATCATCTTCTTCTTCTTCCTCTTCCTCCACTTTCTCTTTTTCTTCTTCTCCATCTTCCTCTACTTCTACTTCTTCCCCTTCTTCTTCTTCTTCTTATTCTTTTTCCTTTTTTGTTCTTTTGGTTCTTCTTCTTCTTCTTCTTCCTCTCTTCTTCTTCTTCTTCTTCTCTTTCTTCTCCTTCTTCCTCCTCCTCTTCCCCATCTTCTTCCTCTTCTTCTTCTACTTCTTCTTTTTCTTTTTTCTCTTCTTCTTCTCCTTATTCCTCTTCTTTATCTTCATCTTCTTCTTCTCCTTCTTCTTCCTCTTCTTTTACTTCTACTTCTTCTTCGTCTTCTTTCTCCTGCTCTTCTTCTTCATCTACTACTACTACTTCTTCTACTACTAGATCTTCTTCTTCTTCTTCTCTTAATATCTTTCTTCTTCTTCTCCTTCTTCATCTTCTTTTTCTTCATCATCTACTTCTTCTTCATCATCTTCTATTTTTTCATCTTCTTCTACTTCTTCTTTGTATTCTACTTCTTCCAGTCCTTCTTCTTCCTCTTGTTCTAATTCTTTTCAGATACCTCCTCTCCTTCTTCTTCTTCTTCTTCTTTTTCATCCTCTTCTCCATCTTCTTCTTCTTGTTTCACTTCCACTTTGTCTTCTTTTTGCTCTTCTTCTTCCTCTAACACTACCTCTTCTTCGTCTTGTTGTTGTTGTTGTTCTTCTTCTTCTTCTACTTCTTCATTCTTCGTTCTTCCATCTTCCTTCTTCCTTCGTCCCTCATATTTCTTTCTTCTTCCTTTTTCTCTCTTCCTTCTTTCATCTCCTTTCTTCCTTCTTCTTTCTTCTTTGTTCTTTCATCTTTCTTGCTCTTTTTTCTTCTTCTTCTTCTTCTACTTCTACTTCTTCTTCTTCTTGATCTTCTTCTTCTTATTCCTCTTCCTCCACTTTTTCTTTTTCTTCTTCTACTTCTACTTCTTCCACTTTTTTCTTCACCTTCTTTTTCTTCTACTTCCTCTTCTTGTTCTTCCTGTTCTTCTTCTTCTTCTCCTTCTTCTTCTTCTTCTTCTTCTTCTTCTCCTTCTCTTCTTCTTCCACTTCAACTTCTTCTTCTTCCACTTCAAATTCTTCTTCTTCTTCTTCTTCCTCCTCTTCCCCTTCTTCTTCCTCTTCTACTTTTTCTTTTCTTTCTCTTCTTCTTCTTCTTCACCTTCTTCTTCATCTTCTTCTTAATCATCTCCTTCCTCTTCTTCTTCTTCGACTTCTTCTTCTTCTTCTTCTTTTACTTCTACTTCTTCTTCTTTGTCTTCTTCATCCTTTTCTTCTTCTATTTTGACTTATTCTTCATCATCATTTTCTTCTTTTCCTACATCTTCTTCTTCTTCTTCTTCTGGTTCTTCTTCTTCTTCTTCTTCTTCTGCTTCTTCTTCTTCTTCTTCTTCTTCTGCTTCTTCTTCTTCTTCTTCATCTTCTTGTTCTACTACGACTACTACTACTTTTTCTTCATCTTCTTCTTCTTCTTCTTAATCTTTATCTACTTCTTCCTCTTCTTCTTTCTCCTTTTGTTCCTCTTCTTTCTCTTCTTCTTTCTCCTCTTATACTTCTTTTCCTCTTCTTCTTCATCTTCTTCTCTTTTTGTTTCTTCTACTTCTTCTTCTTCTTCTTCCTTTACTTCTTCTTCCTCCTGTTTTTCTTCTTCTTCCTCTTCTTCCTCATTTTCTTCTTCCTCCTCTTCCTCCCCTTCCCCCTTTTCATCTCTTCTTCATCTTCTTCTTCCTCTTTTTCTTCTTCTTCTTCTTCTCCTTGCTCTCCTCTTCAACTTCCTCATCTTCTTCTTCATGTTCCTCCACTTTTTCCCCATCTTCTTAGTCTTCTTCTTCTTCTTCAACTTCTTGCTTCTTCTTCGTCTTCAAAATATTCTTCTTTGTATTCTTCTTCTTCTTCTTCTACTAAATTTTTCTTCTTCATCTCCATCTTCTTCTTCTCCTTCTTCTTCTTCCACTCTTCTTCTTCTTTCACTTCTTCTTCTTCTTCTTCTTCTTCTTTTCCTTCTTTTTCTTCTTCTTCTTCTACTTCTACTTCTTCTTCTTCTTCCTCACCTTGTTCCTCATCTACCTCTTCTTCTAATTCCCCGTTTTCGTCCTCCTTTTCATCCTCTACCCTTCATATTCTTCATCATCTTCTTCTTACTCTTCTTCCTCTTCTTGCTCATCTTCTTCTTATTTTCCTTCTCCTTCTTCCTCTTGTTCTTCTACTTCTCTACTTCTTGTTCTTTTTCTTCCTCCTCTTCTTCTTCTTCTTCTTTCATTTCTTATCCTTCCTGTTATTCTTCTACCTATTCTTCTTTTTCATCTTCTTCTTTTTCTTCTTCTTCTTCTTCTTCTTCTTCTACTACTTCTTCTTCTTCTTCTCCTTCTTCTTCTTCTTCTTCTTCTTCTTCTTCTTCTTCCTCCTCCTCCTCCTATCTTCTTCTTCTTCTTCTTCTTCTTCAAGAACTCCTTCATCTTATTCTTCTTCCTCTCGTCCTTTTTCCTTTACTTCTTTTTCTTCTTCTTCTTCTTCATCTTCTTCTTCTTCTTCTTTGTCTTCTTCTTATTTGTCTTCTTCTTCTTCTTCTTGTACCCCCTTCCTCTTCTTTTTCTTCTTTTCTTCTTCTTCTTCTTCTTCTTCATCTGTTTCTTCTTTTTCTTTTTCGTCCTCTAGTTCCTCTTCTTCGTTTTCTTCTTCTTCCTCATTTTCTTCTTCTTCACCTTATTGTTCTTCTTGCTCATCTTCTTCTTCATCTCAGTCTTCTTCTTCTTGTTCATCTCCTTCTTCTTCTATTGCTTCTTCTTCTTCCTCTTCTTCTTCTTCTACT
>JAIUJO010001224.1:45000-75000 GCA_023846275.1 Vanilla planifolia | reverse complement strand
CTTCTATTTCTACTACTTTTTCATCTTCTTCAAGTTCTTCTTCTTCTTCTACTTCTTCTTCTCCAACTTCTTCTTCTTTTTCTTCTTCTTCCTCTTCTTTCCCTTCTTATTCTTCTCCTTCCTTGTCCCTTTCTTTTTCTTCTTCTTCTTCTTCTTCTTCTTCTTTCCTTTCTTTTACTTCTTTTTATTCTACTTTTTCTACTTCTTCTTCTTCCTCCTCCTCTTATTCCTCATCTTCCTCTTCTTTATCTTCCTCTCCTTTTTCTTCTTTCTCTTCTTCCTCTTTTCTTTTCTTCTTCTCCTTTTTCTTCTTCTTATACTTCCACATCTTCTTATTGTTATTCTTCCCTTTCTTCCTCAACTTTCCCTTCTTCTTCTTCTTCTTCTTCCTCTTCTTCTTCTTTCTCCTCCCCTTTCTCCTCTTCTTCTTCTTCTTCTTCTTCTTCTTCTACCACTACTACTACTACTACTTCTTCGTCTTCATCTTCTTCTTCTTCTTCTTCATCTTCTTCTTCTTCTTTTTCTTCTTCTTCCTCTTCTTCTTCCTACTTGTTCATCTTCTTTTCCACCTCTAGTTCCTTTTCTTCCTCTTCTTATTATTCCTCTTCTTCTTCTTCTTCTTCCTCTTCTTCTGTTTACTTGTCTTCTTCTTATTGTTCTTCTTGTTGTTGTTCTTCTTGTTCTTCTTCATCTTCTTCTTCTTCTCCTTCTTCTACATGTTCATCATCATCATCAGCATCATCATCACCTTCTTCGTCTTCTATTAATTCTTCTTGTACATCTTCTTCTTCGTCTTCTTCTTCTAGTTCTTCTTCTTATTCTTCTTCTACTTCCACCTCTTCTTTTACTTCTTCTTCTACTTCTTTTTCAACTTCTTCTTCTTCTTCTTCTTCTTCTTCTTCCTCCTCTTCTCCTTCTTCTGCTTCTTCTTCTACTCCTACATCTTCTTCTTCTTTTTCTTCTTCTCCTCCTCCTCCTCCTTCCTCTTCTTCTTCTACTTCTTCTTCTTCTTTTTCATCTTTTTCTTCTTCTTCTTCTTTTTCATCTTTTTCTTCTTCTTCTTCTTCTTCTTCTTCTTCTACTTCTACTACTTTTTCTTGTTCTTCTTCTTCTTTTTCTTTTTCTTCTTTTTCTCCTTCTTCTTCTTTTTTTTATACTACTACTTCTTCTTCTTCTTCTTCTTCTTCCTCTTCTATATCTCCTCTTCTTCTTCATCTTCTTCTTTCTCTTCTTCTCCTTCTACTTCCCATTCTTCATCTTCTTCCACTTGTTCTACTTTTTCTTCATCTTTTTCTTCTTCTTCTTCTTCTTCTTCTTATACTACTTCTATTTCTTTTTCTTGTTCTTTTTCTTCTTTTTCTCCTTCTTCTTCTTTTTTTATAGTACTAGTTCATCTTCTTTTTCTTCTTCTTCCTCTTCTATATCTCCTCTTCTTCTTCGTCTTCTTCTTTCTCTTCTTCTTCTTTTACTTCCCATTCTTCATCTTCTTCCTCTTTTTCTCCTTTTTCTTCTTCTTTTTCTTCTTCTTCTTCTTTTACTTCTACTTCTTCTCTTTCTCCTTCCTCCTCTTTTTTCTCTTTTTCATCATCTTCTTCTTCTTTTTCTATTTCTTCTTCTTCCTTCTACTTTTCTAGTTCCTCTTATTCCTCTTCTTCTTCTATCTCTTCTTCTTCCTCTTCGTCTTCTTCTTCTTCCCCTTCTTTTTCTTGCTCTTCGTCCACTTCTTTATCTTCTTCTTTTTCTTCTTCTTCCTCTTCTACTTCCTCCTCTTCTACTTCCTCTTATTACTCTTCTTCTTCCTTTTCTTCCTCTTCCTCTTCTTCTTCTTCTTCTTCCTCTTCCTCTTCCTTTTCTTCTTCTTGCTCTTGTTGTTGTTGTTCTTCTTCTTCATCATCTTCCTCCTCTTGTTCTTCTTCTTCTTCTTCTTTTTCCTCTTCTTCCTAATCTTCCTTGTCTTCTTCCTCTTTTTCTTCTTCTACTACTACTACTTCTTCTTTCTCTTCTTCTTCTTCTTCTTTTTCCCTTTCTTCCTCATCTTCTTCTTCTTTTCCATCTTCTTCTATTGTTGCTTCTTCTTCTTCTTCTTCCTCTGATTGTTCCTCATCTTCCTCTTCATCTCCTTCCTCTTCCTTTTCTTTTTGTTCCTCTTCTTCTTCATCTTCTTCTTCTACTTCTTCTTCTTCTTGTTCTTGCTCTTCTTCCTCGTCTTTCTCATCTTTGCCTTCTTATTGTTCTTTTTTCTCTTCTTCTTCTTTTCTTCTTTCTCCTCTTTTTCTGCATCTTCCTCTCCGTCTTCTTGTTCTCCTTCTTCTTCTTCCCCTTCATCTTTTTCAACTTCTTCTTTTTCTTCTTCTTTTTCTTCTTCTTCTTCCTATTCTTCTTCTTCTTCCTATTCTTCTTTTTCCTCTTTTTCTCCTTCTTCTTTCTCTTCTTCTCCTTCTTCTTCATCTTTTTCTTTTTCTTCTTGCTCTTCTTCTTCTTCTCCTTCTTCTTCATCTTCTTCTTTTTCTTCTTCCTCTTCTTCTCCTTTTCCTTCTTTTTGTTCTTCCTCTTCTTTTTTTGTACTTCTTCTTCTTTCCCCTCTTGTTTGTCATCTTCCTGTTCTTATTATTACTCCTCTTCTTCTTGTTCCACTTTTTCCTCTTGCTGTTCTTCTTCACCTTCTTCTTCTTCTTCTTCTCCCTCTTCTTCTTCTTGTTCTTGTTCCCCTTCTTTATCATCTTTGTCTTCTTCTTCTTCTTCTTTCACTCGTTTCTCTTCTTCTTCTTCTTCTTTGTCTTCCCCATCCTCTTATTCTTCATCTTCTTCCTATTCTTCTTACTCCTCTTCTTCTTCTTCTTCTTCTTGTTCCCTTCCTCTTCTTCTTCTTCCTTCTCCTCTTCTCCTTCATCTTCTTCTTCTACTTCTTCTGCTTCTTCTTTTACTTCTTCTTCTTCCTCCTTAATTGCTTCTTCTCCTTCTCTTCTTCCTCTACTTCCTCCTCTTCTTCTTCTTTTTCATCATCAACTTCTTCTTTTTCTTTCTCTTCTACTTCTACTTCTTTTCATGTTTTTCTTCTTTTTCTTCATCCTCTTCCTCCTCCTCCTCCTCTTCTCTTCTAGTTACTTCTTTTTCTCTTCTTCTCCTTCTGCATGTTCTTCCTCTTCTCTCGCTTCTTCTTCTTCTACTTCTTATTCTTCTTCTCCTTCCTCTTCTTCCTCTTCTTCATCTTCTTCAACTTCTTCTTCTTGTTCCTCTTATTCCTCTTGTTCTTCTTCCTCTTCTTCTTTCTCCTCTAGTTCCACTTCTTTTGCTACTTTTCTTCATGTTCCTCTTCTTCTTCTTCTTCTTGTTCTTCTTCTTCTTCTTCATCATCATCTTCTTCTTCTTCCCCTTTCTCTTCTTCTTCTTCTTCTTTTTCTTCTTCCTCTTCCATCTCTTCCTCCTTTCTTTCTCTACTTCTTCCCCTTCTTCCTCTACTTCTTCAACTTCTTCTTGCTCCTCTTCTACTTCTTCTTTTTCAACTTCTTTTCTTCTTCTTCCTTTTTTTTGTCATCATTCTCATCTTCTTCATCGTCTTCTTTTTCCCACTTCTTCTTGTTCATCTTTTGGTTCTTCCTATTCTTCTTCTACTACTTCTTCTTCTTCCCCCTTCTTCTTCTTCCTCTTTCCATTATTCTACTTCCTCTCCTTCTTCTTTTCCACCTTTTTCTTTTTCTCCTTCTTTTTCTACTTCCTCTTCTTCTTCTTCTACTTTTTTTCCTCATTTTCCTCTTCTTCGTCTTACTCTTCTTCTTCTTCTTCTTCTTCCTATTATTCTTTTTTCTCTTCTTCTTCCACCTCTTCTTCTTCTTTTGCTTCTTATTCTTCCTCACCTTCTTCTAATTCTTCTTTCTCTTCTTCCTTACCTTCCTCTTCTTCTCCTTCTTCTTTTTCCTCCTCTTTTTCTTCTTTTTTTTCGTTTTCTTTCTCTTCTTCTTCTTTCTTTTTCTTCTTCTTCTTCTTCTTCTTCCACTTTTTATCCTTTCTATTTTTCTACTTCTTCTTCTTCCTCTTCTTCTTCTTCTTCTTCTTCTTCTTCTTCTACTTCCTTCTCTTCTTCTTCTTCTTCTTCTTCTTCTTCTTCTTCTTCTTCGTCCTTTTCAATTTCTTCTTCTTCTTCTTCTTTTTCCTTAACTTCTTCTTCTTCTTCATCTCTTCTTTTTCTTTTTCTTCTTCTTCTTCTTCTTATTCGTCTTCTACTTCTTCTTGTTCTCTTTCCTCTTATTTTTCTTCTTTTTCTTCTTCTTCTTCTTTAACTCCTTTAGCTTTCTTCTCCTTCTACCTCTTCTCCTTCCTCCTCTTCTTCTTCTTGCTCTTCTTCTCCTTCTTTTTCGTCTCCTTCTCATTCCTCTTCTTCTTTTTCTTTTTCTACTTCTTCTTCGTCTTTCTCTACTTCTTCCTATTTTTCCTCTCTTTCCTCTTCTTCTTCTTCTTCATATTCATCATCCCCCTCCTCTTCTTCTTTTTCCTTATCTTCTTCTTATTCAGCCTCTACATCTTCTTCTTCTTCCTAAACTTCATTTTCTTCTTTTATCTCTTCTTTCTAAACTTCCTAGTCCTCTTCTTCTTGACATTCTTCCACTTCTTCTTCCTTTTCATCCTCTTCTTTCCCTTCTTCATTTTCTTCTTCTTCTTTTTCTTCATCTCCCTATTCTTCTTCTTCTTCTTCTTCTTCTTTTTCTTCTTCCCTTTCCACTATTCTTGCTATTTCTTCTTCTTCTTTTTGTTCAGCGTCTTGTTCTTTTTCCTCTTCCTCATGTTCTTAAACTTCTTCCACTTCTTCTTCCTCTTACTCTTCTTCTTCTTCTTCTTCTTCCTCTGTTTTTTCTTCTTTCTCTTCTACTTCTTCTTCATGCTCATCTTCTTCTTGTTCTTCTTCCCCTTCATCCTCATTTTTCTCTTCTTCTTCTTCTTTCACTTCTTATTCTTCCAATCCTTTCTCCTCCTCATCATCTTCTTCTTCTTCTTCTTCATCCTCTTCTTCTTTTTCTTCTACCTTTTCCCGTTCTTCTTCTTTTGCCACCTCTTCCTCTTCTTCTTCTACATCTTCTTTTACTATTATTTTTCTTCTTCTTCTTCTTCTTCTTCTTATTCTTTATTCTTATCATCATTATTGTCTTCTTCTTCTTCTTCTTCTTCTTCTTCTACTCTTTCTACTTCTTCTTCTTCTACAACTATTTCTTCTTCGTCTTCTTCTTTTTCTTCGTATTCTTTTCTTCCCCTTTTCATCTTCCCGTTCTTCTTCTTATTTCTTTTCCCCTTCTTCCTCTTATTCTTCTTTTTTTCTTCCATTTCCTATTCTTCTTCTACTTCTTCTTCTTCTTCTTCTTTCTCATCATCTTCTTCTTCTTCTTCTCCTTTTTCTTCTTCTTCTTCTTTTACTTCTTCTCTTGTACTTCTTCATCTTCTTCTTCTTCTTCTTCTTTCATTTCTTATTCTTTTTCTTCTTCTCCATCTTCTTCTTCTACAACTTCATCTTCTTGTTCTTCTTCTTCTTCTTCATGTTCTTCCTCTCATTCTTTTTCTTCCATATCCTCTCTCTCTTTATCCTCCACTTCCTGTTCCTCATCCTCTTCCTCTTCCACTTCCTCATTGTCTTCTTCTTCTTCTTCATTTTCTTCCTTCATCCTTCTTTGATCTCCCTTCTTCCTTTGTCCTTTTTCCTTTTTCCTTCTTCCTTCTTCTTTCTTCCTTCTACATTGTACATTCTCTCTTCTTCTTTCTTCTTCTTCTTCTTCTTCCTAATCATCTTGTTCTTCTCTTTCTTCCTCTTCTTCTTCTTTTTCGTCTTCTTCCTCCATATCTTCATCTTACACTTCTTCTTCTTCTTCTTCTTCCCCTTCTTCTTTTTCTTCTTCTTCCTCTTCTTCTCATTCCTATTTTTCTTCTTCCTTTACATCTTCTTCTTCATCATTTTCTTCTTCTTTTTCTTCCTCTTTTTTTGTTCTTCTTCTTGTTCTTCTTCATCTTCTACTTCTAGTTCTTCTTCTTTTCCTTACTCCTCTTCCTCTTCGTCTTCTTCTTCGTCTTCTTCTTCTTCTTCTTCTTCTTCCTTCTTCTTTGTCTTCTACTTCTTCTCTTCTATTTCCTCTTCTTCTTCTTCTACTTCTTCCACTTCTTCTTCATCTTCTTCTTCTTTTTCTCATTCTTCTTCTCCTTCTTCTTCAACTTCTTCTACTTCTTTTTCTTCTTCCTCTTTTTCCTCTACCTTTAGTTCTTTAACTTTCTCTTCTTTTTCTTCTTCTTCCTCTTCTTCGTCTTCGATTTCTTCTTCTTGTTATTCTTCTTCTCCTCCTTGATGCTCTTCTTCTTTGACTTTTTTTTCTTTTTCTTGTTCCTCTTCTTCTTCCTCTTCTTCCTCTTCTTCTTCATCTTCCTCCCCTTCTTCTCTTCTTCTTCTACTTCTTCTTCTAATTCTTCTTGTTCCTCCTCCTCATCTTCTTCATCTGCATCTTCTTCTTCTTCTTCTTCATCTTCCTCTTTTTTCTCATCTTCCTTATCTTCTTCTTCTTCTTCACAACTTTTCTAATTATTCTCTTTCTTCTTTCTATTCTTCTTCTTCTCCTTCTTGTTCTTGTTCTTCTTATTCTTTTTCCCCTTCTTCTTCTTCTTCTTCTCTCTTTTTTTTCTTCTTCTTCTTTCCTTTCTATTTCTTCTTCTTCTACTACTTTTTCTACTTCTTCTTCTTCTACTGCTTTTTCTACTTTTTCTTCTTCTTCTTCTACTATTCCTCTTCATCTTCATCTACTTCTTCTTCCACTTCTTCTTCTGCTTCTTCTCCTTCTTCTTCCTATTCTTTTTCTCCCTTTTCTTATTATTATATTATTATTATTATTATTATTATTATTCTTTTACTTCTTCCTCTTCTTCTTCTTCCTATCTTCTTCTTTTCCTTCTTCTTCTTCTTCTTTGTCATCATCATCTCCTTCTTATCTTCTCCTTCTTCTTCTTCTTCTTCTTCTTCTTCTTTTTCCTCCTCATCCTCTTCTTTTTATTCTCTTTCTTTTTCCTCCCCTTCTTTTTTGTATTCTACTTCTTCTTTGACTTCTTCATCATCATCATCTTCTTCTTCTTCTTCTTCCCCTTCTTGATGATTATCTTCTTCTTCTTCTTCCTTCTTCCTTCTCCCATCTTTCATCTTCCTTCATTCTACTTATTTCTTCCTTCTTCCTTGTTTCTTCCATCTTTCATCTAAATTCTTCCTACTTTCTACTTTCTTCTTTCTTTTTTTTCCTTCTTCTTCTTCTTCGTCTTCCTCATCATCATCTACTTCTTCTTCTACTACTTTTTCTTCTTCTTCTTCCCAAACTTCTTCTTCTTCTTTTTCTTCTTCCCTTTTCTCTACTTCTATGTCTTCCTTTCCTTCTTCTTCTTATTCTTCATCATCTTTTTTTCTACTTCATTATCTTTGCCTTCTTCTTCTCTTAGTCTTATTTCACTTCTTCTTCCTCTTCTCCTTCTACTTCCTCTTCTTCTTCTTCTTCTTCTACTTCTTCATCTTCTTCTACTTCTTCTTCTTCTTCTTCCTCTTCTTCTTCTTCCATTTCCTCATCCTCTTCTTGTTTTTCATCCTCTACTAGTACTACTACTACTACTACTACTTCCTCTTCTTCTACTTCTTCTTCTTCTACTTCTTCTTTTTCTTCTTCCTCTTCTTCTTCTTCTTCTTCCTCTTCTTTTACTTCTTGATATTCTTCTCCTTCTTCATCTTCTTCTTCTTCTTCTTCCTCCCCCCTTCTTCCTTTTGTTCTTCATCCTTTTCTTCTTTCTTCTTTATTTCCTCTTCTTTCTCTTCTTCTACATTCTCTTCTTTTTTCTCTTCTTCTTATTTTTCTTCTTGCATTTATTCATCTTCTACATCATCTTCTTCTTCTTCTTCTTCATCATCTTCTTCTTTTTCTTCCTCTTCTACCTTTTTTTCTTCCTCTTCTTCCTCTTCTTCTTTCTCGTTTTCTTCCTCTTCTTCATTTTCTTCTATTCTTCTTCATCTTCATCCTCTTCTTCTCCCTCTTCTTCTTCTTCTTCTTCTTCTTCCTCTTCTTCTTCTTCCACATCTTCTGCTTATTCTTCTTTCTCTTTTTCCTCATCTTCCCATCTTCTTCTCCTCCTTCCTCTTCAAGCTTCTTCTTCTTCTTCTTCTTCTCCTTCTTCTTCTTCTTCTTCTTTCTATTCTTCCTCTTCTTCTTCTTCTTCTTCTTCTTCTTCTCCTTCACCTTCTTCTTCTACATCTTCTTTCTCTTCTTCCTCTTATACTTCTTTCGCTTCCTCTTTCTCCTCTCCTTCCTCTTCTTTCTCTTGTTCTACTTTCTCTTCTATTTGCTCTGCTTCCTCTTTTTCTTCTTACTCTTCTTCTTGTTCTTATACTTCCCCTTCTTCTTCTTCTTCTTACACTTCTTCTTCCTCCTCATTTTCTCCTTCTCCTTCCACTTATTCTACCGCTTCTTCTTCTTCTTCAACTTCCTCTTCTTCGTCCTCTTCCTCCTCCTCTTCTTCTTCTTCTTCTTAGTCTTCTTCTTCCACTTTTTCTTCTTCTTCTTCTTCTCCCTCCTCAAACTCTACTTCTTCCTCATCTTCTTCTTCTGCTTGTACTTTTTCCTCATCTTCCTCATCTTCTTCTTTTTCTTCTTCTTCCATCTTCTTCTTCTTCTTCACTTCTTTTTATTTTTCTTCTTCTTCTTCTTCCTTATCCTCTTCTTCTTCTTATTCCAATTCTTCTTATTCTTTCTCATCTTTCTCGTTTTCTTCTTCTTCTTTTTCTTCTACTGCTATTTCTTCTTCTTATTTTTCTTCTTCTTCTTCTTTTTCTTCTTCCCCTTCTTCATCTTCCCCTACTCCATTTCCTTCTCTATCTTCTTCCTCTATTTCTTTTTAAACTTCTTCTACTTCTTCTTGCTTCTCTTATTCCTCATTTACCTCTTCTTCTTCTTCTTCCTCTTCTTCTTTTTCCTCTTCCTCTTCTTCTTCTTGCTATACTTCTTCTTCTTCATCATCCTCTTCTTCCTCACAACTTTTTGTTCTTCTTCCTCTTCTTCTTTTTCTTCTTCTTCTTCTTCTTCTTCTTCTTCTTCTTCTTCTTCTTCTCCTTCATCTTCTTCTTCCACTTCTTTCTCTACTTCTTCTTCTTCTTCTTCTTCTTTTCCTTCTCCTTCTTCTTCCACTTCTTTCTCTACTTCTTCTTCTTCTTCTTCTTCTTTTTCCCTTCTTCTTCCTTATGTTCCTCTTCTTCTTTCAGTTCTTCTTCTTCCTTTTCTTATTCTACTTCTTCTTCTCGTTCTTCTTTTTCTTTTTCTTCTTCTTCTTCTTCTCCTTTTTGCTCTTCATCTTCTTCTTCTACTTCTTATAATTCTTCTCCTTGTTCATCTTATTCTTCTTCTTCTTTTTTCTTCCTTTTCTTCTTCTTCTTCTTCTTCTTCTTCTTCTTCTTCTTTTTCTACTTCCTCTTCAACTTTCTCTTCTTCCACTTCTTCCCTTTTTTCTTCTTCGTCTTCTTCTTCTTCTTCTTCCTCTTCGTCTACTACTTCTTTGTCTTCTTTTTAATGTTCTTTAACTTTTTCCTTTCCTTCTTCTTACTATTCTTCTTCTTCTACTTCTACTTCTTCTTCTTCTTCTTCTTCTTCTTCTTCTTACACTTCTTCTCATTCTTCCTCCTCATCTTCATCTTCTTCTACTTCTTCTTTTTCTTCCTCCTCTTTCTCCTCTTATTCGTCTTCCTCTTCATATTTTTCCTCTTCTATTTCTTCTTCCTTTTCTTCTTCTTCTTCCTCCCCTTCTTCTTCTTCCTCCTCTTCTTCTCCTCCTTCTTCTTCTTCCTCTTCTTCTACTTCTTCTTGTTGTTCATCATCCTTCTCTTCTTCTTGTCCTTCTTCAGCTTCTTCCTCTTCTTCTTCTTCTCCTTCGTCTTCTTCTAATTCTTCTTAACCTTCTTCTTGTTCTTCTTCTTCCTCAACTTCTTCTTCTTCTTCTTCTTCTTCTTCTTCTACTACTACTACTACTTTTTCCTCTTCGGATTCTTCTTCTTCCTCTTCTTCTTCCTCTTCCTTGTCTTCTACTTCTTCTTTTCTTCCCTTTCTTCTTCTTCTTTCTCTTCCTCTTCTTCATCCACTTCTTCTTCTTCTTTTTCTACTTCTTATTCTTCAACTTTTTCTTCTCATTCATCTTCTTTTGCTACTTCTTCTACTTCTTTCTCTTATTCCTTTTCTTCTTCTTCCTCTTGCTCTTTCTCCTCTAGTTCCTCTTCTTTCCCTTCTTCTTTCTCTTCTTTTTCTTCTTCTTCCTCTTGTTCTTCTTGTCTTCTTGTTGTCGTCGTTGTTGTTCTTCCTCTTCTTCTTATTCTTCCTGTTTTTTTTCTCCTTCTTCCTCCTGTTACTCTTCTTCTCGTTCAAACTCTTCTTCTTCCTCTTCTTCTTCCTCTTCCTCCTCTTCTTCTCTTCCTGATCTTCTTCTTCCACTTTTTCTTCGTCTTTTTCTTCTGCCTCTTCTTCCTCTTCCTCTTCTTCCTCTTTCTTATCTTCTTCTTCTGCTTCTTCTTTTTCCTAATCTTCCTCGTCATCTTCTTCTTCTTCTTCCTTCTTCTTCTTCATTTTTTTGTCTTTCTATTCTTCTTCTTCTCCTTCTTCCTCATCCTCTTCAGCCTTCTTCCTCTTGAGCCTCTTCTTCCTCATCTTCCTTCACTTTTTGTTGTTCTTTTTCCTCTTCTTCTTCCTTTTTTTCTATCTCTTCTTCTTCTTCTTCTACTTCTTCTTCTTCCCCTTCTTCAACTTCTACTTCTTTTCTGTCCTTTTATTCTTCTTCTTCTACTTTTTTGTACTTCTTCTTCTTTTTCTTCGTTCTGTTGTTCCTTGTCTTCCTCTTTTTCTTCTTCTTCCTCCTCTTTTTTTTTCTTCTTCTTCTTCTTCTTGCTCTAATACTTCTATTTTTTCATCTTCTTCTTCTTTCTCATCTTCTTGCTCTTCTATCTCTTCTTCCTCATCTTCCTCTTCTTCTTCTTCTTCTTCCTACTCTTCTTTCTCTTCTTCTTCTTCTTTCTTCTTCTTTCTGTTCTTCTTTATCTTGCTCTTCTTCTTATTGTTCTTCTTCTCCTTCTTCTTCTTCTTCTTCTTCTACTTTTCTTCTTCTTCTTCTTCCTCGTCCTCCTCTACTTGTTCTTTTATTTCTTCCTCTTCTTCTTCTTCTTCTTCTTCTTCTTCTTCTTTTTCTTCTCTCATCGTCTACTTTCTCTTCTTCTTCTACTACTTCTTTTATTCCTCTTTTTCCACTTCGTCCTCTTCTTCCTCTTCGTCTTCTTCTTCTTCTTCCTCTTCTCCTTATTTTTGTTATGCTCTTCCTCTTCTTCTTCCACTTCCTTTTCTTCTTCTTCTTATTATTATTATTATTATTATTCGTCTTTTTTTCCTTATTTCCCTTCTTCTTCTTCTTCTACTTCTTCTTCTTCTTCATTTTCTTCTTCTACTTCTTTATTTTCCACTACTTCTTCTTCTTATTCCTCTTCGTCTTGTTCCTCTTCGTCCTCTTCTTATTCTACTTCCTTTAGTTCTTCATCCCCTTCTTCTTCTTCTTCTTCTTCTTATTTCTAGTCTTCTTCCTCCTCTTCTTCTTCTTCCCCTTCTTCTTCCTCTTCTTGGTCTTCTTGCTCCTCATCTTCTTCTTCATCTACGTGCTCTTCTCCTCAACTTTTTCTCTCCTTCTTCTTCTTCCTCCTCTTCTTCTTTTCTTCTTCTTCTACTTCTTCCCCTTCCTCTAATTCTTCTTATTCCACCACCTCCTCCTCCTCATCTTCTTTTTCTTCTTCCCTTTCTACCTCTTCTTCTTCTTTGTGTTGTCTTCCATCTTCTACTTCTGTCACTTCTTTTTCTTTTTGTTCTTCTAATTCTTCTTTTTCTTCTTCTTCTTATTATTCTTCTTCTTATTCTCCTTCTTCTACTACTACTACTTCTTTTTCTTCTTCCTCCTCCTCCTCCTCTTCTTCTTCTTCTTTTTCTAATTCATCTTCTTCTTCCACTTCTTCTTCTTTATCTTCTTCTTCTTCTTCTTCTTCTTCTTCTTCTTCTTCATCTTCTTCTTCTCTTCTTCGTCCTCTTCTTCTTCTTCTTTTTCCTCCTTTTCTTCTTCTTTTTCCTCCTTTTCTTCTTCTTTGTCTTCTTCTTCTTCTTCTTAATGTTCCCCTCCTTCTTGTACTACAATTACTTCTTTTTCTTCTTCTTCATCTTCTTATTCACTTTCTTCTTTTTCTTCTACTACTTCTTCTTCTTTTTCTTCTTCTTCTACTACTACTACTAATACTACTACTATTACTTTTTTTCATCTATTTCTTGTTCTACCTCTTTCACATGTTCTTCTTCTTCTTCTTTAGCATCTTCATCCTTAATCCTTAATCTCTAATCCCTAATCTCTAATCTCTATTCCCAAATCTATAATCCCTAATCCTTATTCTTAATCCCTTAATCCTTCAATACCTAATCCATAATTCTTAATCTTTAGTCTATAGTCCTTAATCCCTAATCTCAATTCCCTAATACCTAATCCCTAATCCCTAATCCCTCAACCCTAGTCGTAGTCACCAATCCTGAATTCATAATCCCTAATTCTTAATCTGTAATACCTAATCCTTAATCTCCAATCCTTAATCTTTACTTTCCAATCCCTAATCCCTAACAACATAAACCTAATCCCTAAGCCTGCCTGCTCTAATCCAGAACGGAGGAAACCCAGCCAATTTTCTTCAAGAAAGTCTGTTCTCTTACCATCGACCACCCATCAAATGTATATTAATATGGAGGCCTCCTGGTCGAAGTCTGTTAAGGATTGCACCTTGGCTTCTAGGATGTGGGACTTGGACTCTTCTATGAGGTGGGCTAGCTCTTTGCTTATGTATAAGGTTTCTCTTTTATTATGGGTTTTCAACACTGTGGAAGATAAGCTTGTTATGCACTTATTTAATTGACCAAAGTCTTATGCTCTTCATTCTATCGGACCCTTATTGTTACATCTAGGAGGGAGAAATATGGGTCACCTTCTCATCATGGGAATCCGTTAGCTTTGATTTGAAATATGAAGACTATGCTCCGAATTCACACATTCATTTGAAAGGCAGTAAAGGATCTCATCACCATGGCTATTTGGCTTACAGGGAGGCATTTAGGGGACTATACATACTACATATGGGGCTGTGGTGCGATAGAGACACTTCAACATGCACTTTGGGACTGTTGGATGATGCAGCAAATCTGGGAGGACCTACACTATGCACTTTTACCTCGACACTGGGCCTATGTCGCAGTGAGCATGTGGGCACTTTGTTGCGTGCCCTCGCGAGCTTCTAGTCCCATGCCGAGCTACCTAGTATGGCACGCAGGAATTTAGCATGTCACTTGCCTGTGTTGCTACCACTGTGTATTACATATGGGAGAATAGAAACCTCAAGAAGCATAACGAGGCCACCCTCAGCAAGGATATCCTAATTAGGAAGATTAAGTTGGAATATGCCGCAACAATGAAGACTCCCATTTCTCATCCATCTATGTCCAGTGGGAAGCTTCACCGTACTGGGTCCCTTCTAGCTGTTACTTGGCTTCCCCCCTAACGAGATGGATCATGTTAAACTATGACGCAGTTGTGAATGGTGAGGAGGCTGGTGTGGGCATTGTTGCTCAGGATCATTTCGGGTGTCCTATCTACATTGTGGGCAAGAGACTTCTTTCCTAAGCCTGTGATGCTTTGGAGGTTTGGGTGGTCTTGGAAGCAATTGTGCTGATCATGACCAAGCTTCAGAGATATCCTGCTATTGGGATCCAGTATGAATCCACCATTGCTTTACACGAGGTCATGTAGTTACTCCATTGTTCCATGGAGGGAGGTTTGTATTCGGATGCCCTTTATTATGCTAGAAGCATGATTGCTTTGCAGTTCTTACGTGTCTTTACGGAGAGCAATGCCCTTGCTGATTGGGTTGCCAAAGCTGCACGTGTTTATGATTTTGTGTGGGACGATGGTATGCCCCAGCCCAATCCTTTGCGTAAGATGTTGTAGATAGATTTTGTTTTTGAGCCTCCATAATGAGGTTTTTTTGTAGGCTTCGGCCACTTTTGAATCAAAGAATCCATCTTCTTCTTCTTGTTCTTCTTCTTCAGCTTCTTCTCCTACTTCTTCTTCTCCTTTTCCACCATCTTCTTTTACTTCATCTTTTTCTTCAAATTCTTCTCCTTTTTCTTCTCCTTCTTCTTCTTTATCTACATCTTCTTACTCCTCTTCTTCCTCTACGTCATCTTCTTTCTCTTCCTCTTCTTATTCTTCTTCTTCTTCTTCTTCTTTTCCTCTTCTTCTTCTTCTTCTTCTTCTTCCTCCTCTTATTCTTCTTTTCTTTTTCTTCTTCTTCTTCTTTTTCTTCTTCTTCTACTTCTTCTTCTCCTTCTTCTCATTCTTCTTCTCCTTCTTCCACTTCTTTGTCTTCTTCTTGTTCTTCTTCCTCTTCTGCTTCCTCTTCTTCTTCCTTCTTCTTCTTGTTCCTCTTCTTCTTCTTCTTCCACTTCTTCTTCCTCTTCTTCTTCTTCTTCCACTTCTTTTTCCATTTCTACTTCATCTTCTTCTTCTTCTTTGTCTTCTTCTCCTTCTCCTTCATCTTTTTCTTCTTCTTCATGCTCTTCTTCCTCATCTTCCTTTTCTTCTTCTTCCTCTTCTCTTTCCTTTTCTTCCTCATCTTCTTCTTCTCTTACTTCTTTTTCTACTTCCTCCTCTTATTCTTCTTCTTCTTCTTCTTCTTATACTTTTTATTCTTTTTCCTCTTTTTCTTTTTCTATCTCTTCTTCTTTTTTTTATCTTCTTTGTCTTCTTCTTTTTTCCACTTGATCTTCTTCCTCTCCTTCTCCTTCTTCTTCCTCTTCTTCTTCTTCATCATCTTCCTCTTCTTCTTCTTCTTCTTCTTCTTCTCTTTCTTGTTCTTCTTCTTCTTCTTCTTATTCTTCATCTTCTTCAACATCAAATTCATCTTCTTCTTCTTCTTCATTGTCTTCATTTTCTACTACTACTTCTTCTTCTTCTCCTTCTTCTTCTTCTTCTTCCTCTTCCTCTTCCACTTGTTCTTCTTCTTCTCCTCCTCCTCCTCCTACTTCTTCTTCTTCTTCTTCTTCTTCTTCTCTTCTTCTTCTTCTTTGTCTTCTTCTTTTCACTCTTCTTCATTTTCCACTTCTTCGTCTCTGCCTTCTTCTTCTTCTTCTTCTTCTTCTTCTCTTCTCCTTTTACTTCTTGTACTACTTATTCTTCTTCTTTTTCTTTTTCTTCTCCTTCTTCTTCTTCTTCCCCTTCTTCATCTTATTTATCTTCTTGTTCTTCTTCTTTTTCTTCTTGTCTTCTTCTTCTTCTCCTTCCTCTTCTTCTTATTCTTCTTCTTCTTCTCCACCTTCATCTCATATCTTCTTCTTCTTCTTCTTCTTCTTTTGCTTCCTCTTCTTCTTTCCTTTTCTTTGTGTTCGTCTTCTTCTTCTTCTTCTTCTTCTTCTTCCTCTTCTTCTTCTTCTTCCATGTCTTGTTCCACTTCTTCTTCTTCTTCTTCTTTATCATCTTCTTCTCCTTCTCCCCCTATTCCTCTTCTTCTTCTTTCATTTCTTCCTCATCTTCCTTTTCTTCTTCTTCCTCTTCTCCTTCCTTTTCCTCCTCATCTTCTTCTTCTTTTTCTTCTTCTTTTTCTTCTTCTTTTTCTTCTTTTTTTTCTTATTCATATTCTTATTCTTCTTATTTTTGTTCTTCTTTCTCTTTATCTTTTTCTATCTCTTCTTCTTTTTTTCATCTCCTTCTTCTTCTTCCTTTTTCCTCTTCATCTTTTTCCTCTTCTTCTTATTCTTTTTCTTCCACTTTTTCTCCTTCTTCTTCTTCCTATTCTTCTTCTTCTTCTTCAACTCTTTCTTGTTTTTGTCCTTCTTCTTTTTCTTTTTCTTCATCTTCTTTATCATCATCATCTTCTTCTTCTTCTTCTTCTTTTTCATCTTCTTCTCCTTCTACTTCTTCTTCTTCATCTTCTTCTTCTTCCTCTTCTTCCTCTTGCTTTTCTTCTTGTTGTTCTTCTTCCTCTTCACTACCACATTCTTCTTCTTCTTCTTCTTCTTCTCCTCCTTCTTTTTCTTCTTCTATTCTTTTTCTTCTTCTTCTTCTTCTATTCTTTTTCTTCTTCTTCTTCTTCTTCTCTTCTTCTTCTTCTTCGTCTTCTTCTTCTTTCTACTCTTCTCCTTCTTCTCTTCTTCTTCTTCTTCGTCTTCTTTTTCTCCTCCTTCTTCTACTTCTTCTCTTCTCCTTCTACATCTTATTCTTCTTCTTATTCTTCTTCTTTTTCTTCTTCTTCTTCTCCTTCTACTTCTTCTTCCTCTTCCCTTTCGTCTTCTTCTTCTTCTTCTTCTTCTTCTTCTTTTGCTTCTTCTTATCTTCTTCATCTTCTCCTTCTTTTTCTTCTTCTTCTTGTTCTTTTACTACTACTGCTACTACTTCTTGCTTTTCATCTCCTTCTTCTTCTTCTTCTTTTCTTCCACTTCTTCTTCTTCTTCTTCTTGTACTTCTTCTTTCTCTTCTGCCTCTTCTTCTTCATCTTCCTCCTCTGCCTCTTCTTCCTCTTTTTCTTGTTCTTGCTCCTTATCTTTTTTCTCTTCTTCTTTCTCTTTTAGCTCTTCTTCCTAGTCTTCCTCTTCTTCTTCTTCTTCTTCTTTCTCTTCTTCTACTTCTTCTTTTTCTTCTTCTTCCTCTTCAACTTCTTTCTCTTCTTCATCTTCATCATCATCATCTTCTTCTTCTTCTTCTTGTTCTTCTTCCTTTTCTTATTGTTCTTCTTCTTCTTCTTCTTCTACTACTACTCTTCTTATTCTTCTTCTTCTTCTTCTTCTTGTTCTTCTTGCTCCTCATCTTTTTCTTTGTCTTTTAGTTTTGCTTCTTCATCTCTTCCCAATCTTCTTCTTCTTCTACATTTTCTTCTTCTTCTTCTTCTTTTTCTTCTTCTCCTTATTCTCCTTCTTCTTCTTCTTCTACATCTTTCTCTACTACCTTTCTTCTTCTACTACTATTACTACTACAACTTTTTCTTCTTCTTCCTCCTCTTCTTCTTCTTCTACTACTTCTAGTTCTTCTTCTTCTTCTTTATCATCCTTAACCCCTAATCCCTAATTTCGAATCACTAATCTCTAATCCTTAATCCCTAATCCTTAATCCCTAATCCTTAATCCATAATTCATATCCTTAATCCAAAATCCCTAATCCTTAATCCTTAATTTTTAAGACTTAATCTCTTAATTTATAATCCCAAAATCCCAATTTTTATTCCCTTATCCTAAATCCCTAATCCTTAATCTCTAATCTCAAGTCAAAAATCTCTAATCCTTAATCCTTAGTCCTGAATTACTTATCCCTAATCCTTATTCTTGATGCCTTCATCCTTAATCCATAATTTTTATGCCCTAATCTCTGATGCTTTAATCCCTAATCACCAATCTGTAATCCCTATTCCACAATCCTTATTGCCTAAATCCTAGTTGTAATCACTAATCCTTAATGCATAATCCCTAATTTGTAATAGCTAATTGCAAATCTCTTATCCTTGATCCTTAATCTCTAATCCCTAATCCCTACCTCCCTAATCCTTAATCCTGAAAAACTAATCACTAATCCCTAAGCTTATCCTCCCTAATCCATAATCCATCTTCTTTGTTCTTGTTCTTCTTCTTCATCCTCTTCTACTTCTTCTTCTTCTTCTCCCTCTTCTTCATCTTCTACATCATCTTCTTCTTCAAATTCTTCTTCTTCTTCTTCTTTATATTCCTCTTCTTCCTCTTCATCCACTTCTTTCTCTTCCTCTTCTTCATCTTCTTCATCATCATCGTCTTCTTATTCCTCTTCTTCTTCTTCTTTCCCTTCTTCCACTTTTTCTTTATCTTCTTCTTCTTCTTCTTCTTCTTCTTCTCCTTCCGCTTCATCTTCTTCTTTCTCCTCTTCTACTTTTCCTCTTCTTCTTTCTCTTTTTCGTCTTCTTCTACCCCTTCCTCTTCTTCTTCTTTTTCTTCTTCTTCCTCTTCCTCTTTTCCTCTTCTTCTTTCTCTTTTTCCTCTTCTTCTTCGTCCACTTCTCCTCATCTTGCTCTTTTACTTCTTCTTCTTCTTCTTCTACCACTTCAACATCTTTTACTTCTTCCTCTTCTTCCTCTTCCACCTATTCCTTATTTCCTCTTCTTCTTTCTCTTATCCTCTTCTTGTTCTTCATCTTATTTTTCTTCTTCCTCATCTTTTTCCTCTGCTTCTTCTTCTTCTTTTTACTCCTCTTCTTCTTCTTCCTCATCTTCTTCACCTTCTTTGACCACTTCTCCCCGTCATCCTCTTCTTCTTCTTATTTTACTTCTTCCTATTCTATTTCTTCTTCTTCTTCCTCCTCCTTCACTTCTTCTTATCATTCATCTTCTTCTCCTTTTTATTCTTCTTCATCATCTTCTTACTCTTCTTCTTCTTCTTCTTCTTCTTTTACTTCTTCTACTTCTGCTTCTTAGTATTCTTCTTCTTCATCATTTTCATCTTCTACTTCTTCTTCTTCAACTACTACATTTTCTTCTTCAGCTTCTTCTTCTACTTCTTTTTCTTCTACTACTACTACTACTACTTCTTCTTCTTCTTATTCTTATTCTTCTTCTTCTTGTTTTACTTCTTATTCTTATTCTTCTTCTTCTTCTCTTTTTTCTTCTTTTTCTTCTTCTTCTTCTTCTACTTATTCTTCTTCTTCTTCTTCTACTTCATCTTCCTCTTCTACTTCTTCTTTTTCTTCTTCTTCTTCTACTTATTCTTCTTCTTTTTCTTCTTCTACTTCTTCCTCTTCTTCCTTTTCTTCTTCTACTACTACTACTACTTTTTCTTCCTCTTCATCTTCTTTTTCTAACACTTCATCTCCTTCTTCTTCTTCTTCTTCTTCTTTGTCTCCTTTTTCTTCTTCTCCATCTTCTTCCATTTCTTCTACTTCTACTTATTCTTCTTCTTCTACTACTTTTTCTTTTTATTCTTCTTCTTCTTCTTCTCTTTCTTCTAATTGTTTATATTCTTCTTCTTCTTCCTCTAATTCCTCTTCTTCTTCTTCTTCTTCTTCTTCTTCTTCTTCTTTCTCTTCTTCTTCGTCATCTTCTTCCTCTTCAACTTTTTCCTCTTCTTCTTCTGCTTCTTCTTTTTTCTATTCTTCTACTTCTTCCTCTTCTTCTACCTCTTTCTCTTCTTCTTCTTCCCATTCTTCTTCTTCTTCTTCATCTTTTTTAAATTCTTCTTGCTCTTCCTAATCTTCGCATTCTTCTACTTCTTTTTTTTGTTCTTCTTCTTTTTCTTCTTCCCCTTCTTCCTCTTCTTTTTCTTCTTGGTCCTCACATTGTTCATCTTCGTCCTCTTCTCCTAATCTTCCTTTTCTCCTTCTTCTTCTTCTTCTTCTTCTTCTTTTATTTCTTCTTCTTTTCCTTCTTTTTATTCTTTTTCTTCTTCATCTTTTTATTCTTCTTCTTCTTCTTCCACATCTTTTTCATCTTCTTCTTCTTCTTCTTCGACCTCATCTTCTTCTTAAAATTCTTCTTCTTCTTTTTCTTCTAGTTCTTCTTATTCCTCTTTTTCCCCTTCGTTCTCTTCTTCCTCTTCCTCTCCTTCTTCTTCCACTTCTCCTTATTTTTCTTCAATTTCTTCCTTTTCTTCTTCAACATCTTTTTTTCTTCTTCTTCCTCTTCCTCTTCTTACTCTTCTTCTCCTTCTTCTTCTTCTCTTTTTCTTCATCCTCTTCTTCTTCTTCTTCTTCTTCTTCTTCTTCTTCTTCTTGTTTTTCCTCTTCTTCTTTTAGTTCTTTTTCTTCTACTTCTTCTTTTCATCTTCTTCTTCTCTTCCTTCGTTGACTTCTACTTCTTCTTCTCCTTCTCCCTCTTCTTAATCTACTTGTTCTCCTCCTTATAGTTCATCTTCTTCTTCTTCTTCTTCTTCTTCTATTACTTCTACTTCTTCTTCCTCTTCTTCTTCTTCCTCTTTAGCTTCTACTTCTCCTTCTACTTCTTCTTCTTCTTCTTCTTCTTCTATTTCTTCTTATTCTTCTTCATCTTTTTCTTCTTCTTCTACTATTACTACTACTACTACTTCTTCTTGTTCTTCTTCTTCTTCTTCTACTTCTTCTTCTACTTCTTCTTCTTCTTCTTCCTCTAATTCCTCCTCTTCTTCTTCTTACTCTTTTTTTCTTATTCCTCCTCTTCAATTGCTTCCACTTCTTCTTCTTATTCCCATTCTCCTACATCTTCCTCCTCTTCCTCTTCCCCCTCTTCTTCTTCTTCTTTTTCATCTTCTTCTTACTCTTCTTCATCCCCTTCTACTTCTTCTTCTTCTTCTTCCTCTTCTTCTTCCTCTGCTTCTTCTTCTTGCTTCACGTCTTCTCATCTTCTTCGTCCTCTTCTCTCCGTCTTCCTGTTCTTCTTCTTCTTCATCATCTTCATCTTCTTCTTTTTCTTCTTCTTCCTCCTGCTCCTCTTTTTTTCTTATTCCTCCTCTTCCTCTTTTTCTTCTTCTTCCTTTTAATATTTTTCTTCTTCTTCTTGTACTTCGTGTTCTTCTCCTTTTTCGTCCTCTTCTTCTTCTTCTTCTACTTCTTCGTCTTCCAAATGTTCTTCTTCTTCTTCTTCCTCTTCTTCCACTTCTTCTTCTTCTTCTTTTATTTCTTCTTCTCCTTCTACTTTTTCTTCTGCTTCTTCATCTTCTTCTTTTTATTCTTCTTTTTCTACTTCTTCCACATCTCCTACATCACCTTCTTCTTCTACTACATCTTCTTCTTAAAATTCTTCTTCTTCTACTTCTACTTCTTTTGCTTCTTCTTATTCGTCTTTTTCCCTACGTTCTCTTCTTCCTCTTCCTCTTCTTCTTCTTCATCTTCCTCTTCTCCTTGTTTTTCTTTTGCATCTTTTTTTCTTCATCTACTTCTTTTTATTCTTCTTCTACTTCTTTCTCTTCTTATTCTTCTTCTTCTTTTTGTTATTCCCCTACTTCTTCTTCTTCTTCTTCTTCTTCTTCTTACTGTTCATCTTCTTCTTCTACAACTACTTTTTCTTCTTCTTCTTGTTCCTCTTCTTCGTCTTCATCTTCTTCTTTCTCTACTTCTTTCTCTTCTTCTTATTATTATTATTCTTGCTCTTCTTCTTCCTCCTCTTCTTCTTCTTCCCCTTCTATCTCTTCTTCATCTTCTTGCTGCTCATCTTCTTCTTCCTCTTCATGCTCTTCCCCTCATCTTTTTCTTCTGCTTCTTTTTCTTCTTTCTCTTCTTTTTTCTTCTTCTTCCGTTTCTAGTCTTCTTCTTATTCCACCACCTCCTTTTCTTCTTCTTCTACTTCACTTTCTTCCTCATCTTCTTCTTCTTCTGTCTTCTTTTTCATCATCATCTTCTTCTTCTTCCAATTCTACTACTTCTTCTTCTTCTTCCAATTCTACTTATTTTCTGTCTTCTACTTCCTCTTCTTCTTCTTCTTCTTATTCTTCTTATTCTTCTTCCTCCTCCTCGTCTTCTTCTTCTATTTCTTTTTCTCATTCTTCTTTTTGCACTTCTTCTTCTACCACATCTTCTTCTTCATCATCTTCTTCTTCTACTACTTTTTTCTTCTTCTAAAAATTCTTCTTCTCCTCCTTCTTCTCGTACTACTTATTCTTTATATTATACTTTTTCCCCTTCGTCCTCTTCCTCCTCTTCCCCTTCTTCTTCTTCTTCTTCTTCTTCTTCTTCTTCCTCTTCCTCTTCTCCTTATTTTTCTTCCACTTCTTTCTCTTCTTTTTCTTCCACTTTTTCTTCTTCTTCTTCCTCTTCGTATTCTTCTTCTTCTTCTTCTTTTTTTTCTTTTTCTACTTCATCCTCTTCTGCTTTTTCTTTGTCTTTTCCTTCTTCTCTTTTTCCTCTTCATCATCATCATCTTCTTCTTCTTCTACTTTCTCTTCTTCTTCTTCTCCTTTTTCTTCTTTTTCTTCTTCCTTACTTCCTCTTCTCCTTCTTCTTCTTCCTCTTCTTCTTCTTCTTCTTCCTCTTTTTCTTCTCCTCCTTCTTGTCCTTCTCCTTCTACTTTTTCTTCTTCTTTATCCTCATCATCTTCTTCTTCTTCTTCCTCTTCCTCTTCCTCTTCAACTTGTTCTTCTTCTTCTGGTCCTCCTCCTCTTCCTCCTCCTTATACTTCTTCTCTTCTCTTCTTCTTCTTTTCTTCTCTTCTTCTTCCCCTTCTTTGACTTCCTTTTACTCTTCTTCTTTTTCTTCTTCTTCTTCTTTTTACTCTTCTTCTTCATTTCTCCTTCTTCTTCTTCTTTTTTCTTCTCTTTTTCTTCTTCTTCTTAATCATCTTCTTTTTACTCTTCTTCTTCTTCTTCCACTTCTGCTTCTTCTCATTCTTCTTCTTCATCTTGTTCTTCTCTTTCCTCTTCTGCTTCTTCTGATTCTTCTTCTTCTTCTTCTTCATCTTCTTCTTCTTCTTCTTCTCCTTCTTCTTCTTCTTTTTCTTCTTCTTACTCTTCTCCTTCTTCTTCTCCTTCTACTTCTTCTTCCTCTTCTTCTTCTTCTTCTTCTTCTCCTCCTCCTCCTCTTCCTTCTTCTTCTCCTTTTTCTCTTCTTGTTATTTTTTCTTCTCTAGTTCTCCTTCTTATTCTTTTTACTCTGTTTCTTATTCTTCTATGCTTCTTCTTTGTCTCTTCTCTTCTCATTCTTCTTCTTCTACTACTACTTTTTTACACTTCTTCTTTTTCCACTTCTTCTTCTCTTTCATCATCATCTTCTTCTCCTTCTCTTTCTTCTTCTACAACTTTTATTCTTCTTCATCTTCTTCTTCTGCTTCTTCTTCCTCTTCTTTTTCTATCTCTTCTTTTTGTTTTAATCTTCTTCTTCTTCTTCTTCCTTCTCTTCTTCTTCTTTTCATTCTTCATCATCTTCTTCTTCTTCTTCTTCTTCTTCTTCTCCTTCGTCATCATTATTATCATCATCATTATCATCTTCTTCTTCTTCTTCTTTGGGTTTTTCTTCTTCTTCTTCTTCATCATCTTCGTCTTCTTCTTCTTCTTCTTCTTCTTCATCTTCGTCTTCTTCTTCTACTACTACTACTTTGTCTTCTTCTTCTTCTTTTTCATCTTCTCCTCCATCTTCTGCTTCTACTTCTTCTTCTTCCTCTTCTTCTTCTTCTCTTCTTCTTCTTCTTATTGTCCTTCTTCTTCTTCTTCTTCTTCTACTACTACTACTACTACTTCTACTACGACTATGTCTTCTTCTTCTTCTTCAACTTCTTGCACTTCTTCTTCTTCTTCTTCTTTTTCATCTTCTTTTTCCCTTATCCTTAATCCCTAATCCCTATCTCCTAATCTCAATCCCTAGTCCTTACTCCTTAGTCCCTAATTCTTAATCTCAAATCATTAATCCTTCATCCTAAATCTTTACGACCTAATCCTTTAATCTTTAATTTCTCACCCTTACTCTTTAATCTTTTATTATGAATCTCTAATCCTTAATCTTTAATCTCTAATCCAAAATCTCTGATCCCTAATGCTTGGTCATAAATCGCTTATCCTTAATCCTTATTATTAATTCCTTAAACCCTAATCCACAATTACTAATCAATAACCTCTAATCCCTAGTCCCTAATCTCTATTCTCCAATCCTTAATTCATAATCCCTACTTCTTAATCCATAGTTGTTAATACCTAATCCCTAATCTCTATTCCCTTATCCTTAATTTCCAATCCCTAATCCCTACCTCTGTAATCCTTAATCCCTAATAAGTAATCTTTAATCATTAAGTCCACCCTCTCTAAACCACAATCTATGTTCTCCACCTTCATCTTCTTCTCCTTCTTTACTTCTTCTACTTCATCTTCTTCTTCAATTTCTTCTTCTTCAAATTTTTCTTCTTCTACTACTACAATTACTACTTATTTCTCTTCTTACTCCATGTCCTCTTCTTCCTCTTCCTGTTCTGTTTCATCTTGTTCATCTACTTCTTGTTCCTCTTCTTCTTCTTCTTCATCATCTTTTTCAACAACTTCTTCTTCTTCTTCTTCTTCTTCTTCTTTGACTTCTTCCTATTCTTCTCCTTCTTCCTCTTCTTCTTCTTTGACTTCTTCCTATTCTTCTCCTTCTTCCTCTTCTTCTTCTTCCTCTTCTTCTTCTTCTATTACTACTACTTCTTCTTCTTCTCCTTCCTCTTCTTCTTCTTCCTCTTCTTCCTTTTTAGCTTTCAACTTCTTCTATCTCTTTTTCCTAACCTTCTTCTTTCACTTCTTCTTTATCCTCTTCTTCTTCTTCTTCTTCTTCTTCCCCTTCTTCTTCTTCTTCCTCCCCATCTTCTTCTACTTCTTCATCCACTTCTCCTCATCTTCCTCCTAACCTTCTACTTCTTCTTCTTCTACCACTTCTACTTCTTCTTCTTCTTTCTCCTCCTCTTCTACTTCTTCGTCTTTTGGTTTTTCTTCTTCTTCTTCTTCTTCTTCTTCATCTTCTCTTCCTTTGACTTCTTCTTCTTCTTCTTCTTCTTCTTCTTCAACACCTTCTCCTTCTTCTTCTGCTTCTTCTTCTTCATCTTCATTTTCTTTTTCTTCTTCATTTACTTCTTCTACTTCTTCTTCTTCTTCTTCCTCTTCTTCTTCTTCTTCTTCTTCTTCTTCTTCTTCTTCTCTTCTTTTTCTCCTTTTTGTTCTCTTCTCCTTCTTCTTCTTCTTCTTCTTCTTTACTCTTTTGTTTCTTCCACTTCTCCTTCTTCTCTTTCTTCTTCTTCTTTACTCTTTTGTTTCTTCCACTTCTCCTTCTTCTCTTTCTTCTTCTTCTTCTGCTTCTCCTCTCCTTCTTCTGCCTCTTCTTCGTCTTATTCTTCTTTATTTTTGTCTTCTCCTTCTACTTCTTCTTCTTCTTCTTCTCCTTCTTCTTTTTCTTCATCATCGTCATCCTCTTCTTCTTCTTCTTCCTCTTCTTCTCCTTCTTCTTCTTCTTCTTCTTCTTCTACTTCTTCCTTTTCTCTTCTTCTTCTTCTTGTACTTCTTCACCTTCTACTTCATTTACTTTTTCTTCTTTTGCTTCTTCTTCTTCTTCCGTAATCCCTAATCTGTAGTCGTTAATCCCTTATCCTTAATCTTCAAAGCTTAGTCTCTAAGACTTATTCCCTGAATCTCTAATCCCTCATTCCTAATGTTTAATCCCTTATCATAGATCCCTAATCCTTAATCTCTAAACTCTAATCCCAAATCCTTAACCCTTACAAAACCATTAATCTAGTATCCTTGATTCATATTCCTAATCCCTTAATATTTAATCCATAATTCTTAATCCTTAATCTCTAATCCCTAATCTCTAATCCCTTAAACCTTAATCCCTAATCTGTAATCTCTAGACCCTTGTAATAATCACTAATCCTTAATTCATAAAACCTAATCCTTAATCCTTTATCTTTAATCCTTAATCTCTATCACTTAAATCTATAATCCTTAATTCTTAATCTCTAATAACTAAACTTTAATTCTTAAGCCCACCCTTCATGATCCATAACTCATCTTCTTCTTCATATTCTTCTTCTTCTTCTTCTTCTTCTTCTTCTTCTTCCTCTCCTTCTCCTTCTACTTCATCATCTTCTTCAGATTCTTCTTCCTCTTCCTCTTCTTCTTCTTCTACTTCTACTTCCTCATCTTCTTCTTCATCCTCTTCTACATCTTCTAATTAACGTTCCTTATTCTCTTCTTCATGTTCCTCTTCTTCTTCTACTTCTGCTCTTGTCCTTCTACTTCCTCTCCTTCCTTTTCTTTTTCTACTTTGTCTTCTTCTTTTTCTTCTATTTTTCTTACTCTCCTTCTTCTTCATCTTCTTCTTCTTCTTCTTCTTCTTCTTCTCTTTTTTCCTTTTTTTTGTTCTTCTTCCTCTCCTTTCGCTTCTTCTTTACCTCTTCTTCTTTCTATCTATCTTCTTCTTCTACATCATCCTCTTCTTCTATTACTTCTTCTTCCACTTCTTCTTCTTCTTCTACTTCCTATTCTCCTCATATTCCATTTCTTCTTCTTCGTCTTCTTCTTCCACTTCCTCTTCTTCTTCTTCTTTTTCTTCTTCCTCCTCCTCCACCTCTTCTTCTTCTTCTCCTCCTTCTTCCTCTTCTTCTTCTTCTTCTTCTTCTTCTAATTATTTTGATTCCTCTTCTTCTTATTCTCTTTTTCTTCCTCTTCCTCTTCTTCTTCTACTTCTTCTTCCTCTTCTTCATCCCTCTTTTTGTCTTCTTCTTCTTCTTCTTCTTCTCCTCCTCCTCCTTTTTTGACATCAACTTCTTCATCTTCTTCTTCTTCTTCTTCTTCTACTTTTTCCCCCTCTTCTTCTTCTACTTCTTCTTCTCTTTCTTCATCTACTTCTTCTTCTTCTTTTTTCTTCTTCTTCTTCTTCTTGTTCTTCTTCTTCTTCTTCTCCTTCTACTTGTTCTTCTTCTACTTCTTCTCCTTCTTCTACTTGTTCTTCTTTTTCTTCCTCTCATGCTTCTTCCCCTTCTTCTTCTTCTACTACTACTACTTCTTCTTCCTCTTCTTTTTCTTCTTCTTCCTTTTCTTCTACTTATTTTTTTATTGCTTGTTCTTCTTCTTCCTTTTGTTCCCCTTCTTCCTCTTCTTCTTCTTTCACTTCTTCTTCTTCTTCTTCCTCTTTTTCTTCCTCTTCTTCTTCTTGTTCTTTTTGTTCTTTTTCCTCTTTTTCTTCTTCTTTTTCTTTTCCTTTATCTTCTTCTTCCTATTCTTCTTCTTCTTGTCCTTCATCTTCTACTTCTTCTTGTTCTTATACACTTCTTTTTATTCTTTTTCTTCTTCTTCGTTTTTCTCCACTACTACTTCTGCTTCTTCTTCTTCCTCTACTTCTTTTTCTTCCTTCTTCTTCTTCTTCTTCTTCTTCTTCTTCTTCTTCCTCTTCTTCCTCATTTTCTTTCTCCTCATCTTCTTCCTCTTCTTCTTCCTCTTCTTCCTCTTCTTCTTCTTCTTCTTCTTCTTCTACTTCTTCTACTTCTACTTCTTCTGCTTCTTCTTCATCTTCTTCTTCCTCTACTTCTTCTTCTTCTTGTTCTTCTTCTTTCTCTTCTACTTCCACTTCTTCTTTTTGTTCTTCCTCTTATTGCTCTTCTTCTTTCTCTTCTTCTTTCTCTTCTTCTTCCTCTTCCCCTTCCTTTTCTTTTTCTTCTTCTGCCTCATCTTCTTCTTCTTCATCTCCTTCTTCCTCTTCTTCCTCATCTTCCTCTTCTTCTTCTTCCTCTTCTTCTTATTCTTCTTCTTCTTCTTCTTCTTCTTGTTTTTCTTCTTCTTTCGCTTCTTCTTCTTCTTCTTCTTCCTCTTCTTCTTCTTCTTATTCGTTTTCTTCTTCCTCTTCTTCTTCTTACTCTTCTTCTTTTTCTTCTTCTTCTTCATCTTCTTGATCATCATCTTCTTCTTCTCCTCCATCATCATCATCATCATCTTCTTCTTCTTCTTCTTTTTGATCTTCTTCTTTTTCTACAACGTCTTCTTCTCCTTCCTTCTCTTGTTCCACTTCTACAACATCTTCTTTCTCTTCGTCATCTTCTTCAGCCTCCTCTACTTCTTGCTCTACTTCAACTTTTTCTTCTTCCTTCTTCTTCTTCTTCTTCTTCTTCCTCTTCTTTTTCTTCAACTTCTTTCTCTTTGAATTCTTCCTCTTATTCTTCCTCTTCTTCCCCTTCTTCTTCTTCTTAGACTTCTTCTACTTTTTCCTCTTCTTCTTCATCTTCTTCTTCCCCTACTTCCTCTTCTTCTTCTTTCTCTTCTTCTTCCTTTTCTTCTTCCAGTTCTTCCTCTTCTTCTTCTTGCTCTTCTTCTGCTTCTTCCTCTTCTTCTTCCTTTTCTTCTTCGTCTTCCTCCTCATCTTCTAATTCTTCATCTTCTTCTTCTTCTTGATCTTCCTCTTCTTCTTCTTCCTCTTATTCTTCTTCTTCTTCTTCTTCTTCTTCTTCTTCTTCCTCTCTTCTTCTTTCTCTTCTTCATCATCTTCTTTTTCTTCTTCTTCTTCTTCCTTTACTTCTTCCTCTTCTTCTTCTTCTTCTTCTTCTTCTTCTTCTTCTTTTTCTTTTACTTCATCTTTGCATTCTTCTTCTTCTTCTTCTTCTTCTTCTTCTACTTCTTCATCAACATCATCATCTTCATCTTCTTTTTCTTCTTCTTCTTCTTCATCATCATCTTCTTCTTCTCTTCTACTTTTTCTTTCTCTTCTTCTTCTTCTTCTTCTTCTTCTTCTTCGTCTTCTCTTCCATTTTTTCTTCTTCTACTTCTTCTTTTTCTTCTTCTTCTCCTTCTTATTGTCTTTCTTTTTCTTCATCTTCTATTTTTTCTTCTACTGCTGCTAATACTTCTTTATCTTCTACTTCTATGTCTACTACTTCATTTACTTTAGCTTCTTCTTGTTCTTCTTCCGTAATCTCTAATCTCGAATCCTTCATCTTTATTCCTTAATCCTTAATGCTTAATCTTTAAGACCTAATCCCTTAATCTCTAATCCTTTAGCCTTAATCTTTAATCCCTTATCCTAAATCCCTAATTTCTAATGTCTAAGCTCAAATCCTTAATCCCTAATTCTTTACCCTAAATCCATTATCCTTAATCCTTATTCTTAATCTTTTAACCTTTAATCCATAATTCTTAATCCTTAATCCTTATTCTTTATTCCCTAATCCTTAATCTCTAATCCTTAAACTTTAGGTGTAATAACAAATCCTTAATTCATAGCACCTAATCATTGATACGTAATGTCGAATCCCTAATCTTTAATCTCTAGTCTCAAATCCTTATCACTCAAATCCTTAATTCCTAATCTCTAATAACTAATTCCTATAGCCTAGGCCTACCCTCCCTAATCATTAATCCATCGTCATCTTGTTATTCTTCTTCATCATCATCATCTTCTTCACCTTCACCTTCATCTTCTTCTACTTCATCTTTTTCTTCACAATCTTCTTCTTCTTCTTCTTCCTCATTTTCTTATTCTTTTTCTTCTTCTTCTTCTTCTTCATCTTATTCTCCTACTTCTTCTTCTTCTTTTTCTACTACTACTTCTTCTTCTTCTTCTTCTTCTTCTTCTTTCTCTTCTTCTACTACTTCTACTACTTCTATTACTACTTCTTATCTTTCTTCTTCTTCTTCTTCTTCCTCTTCTTCTTCTTCTTCTTCTTCTTCTTGTACTTCTACTTCTTCCACTTATTCTTCCTCTTCTTCTTCTTGTTCTTCTTCTTCTTTTCTTCTTCTTATTCTTCTTCTTTCTCTTTTTCTTCTTCCTCCTTTTCTCCTTGTACTTCTTCTTCTTCTTTTTTCTGTCACTTTTTCTTCTATTTCTTCTTCTTCTTCTTTTTCTTCTTCTACTTCTTCTTTTTCTTCTTCTTCCTCTCATTCCTCTTCTTTCTCTTCTTATTCTTCCACTTCTTCTTCTTCTTCTTCCTCTTCATCTTCTTCTATGCATCTTCTTCTTCTACTTCTTCTTCTTCTTCTTCCTCTTCTTCTTCTTCTTCTTCTTCTTCTACTACTTTTTCTTCTTTTACTACCACTACCACTACTTCTACTACTACTACTTCTTCTACTTCTTTTTCTGCTTCTTCTTCGTCTTCCTCTTGTTCCCCTTCTTCTTCTTCCCCTTCTTTTTCTTTGCCCTTTTCTTCTTATTTTTCATCCTATTCTTCTTTTTCCTTTTGTTCTTCTTCTTCCCCTTCTTCTTCTTCTTCTTCTTCTTCTTTTACTTCTTCTTCTTCTACTTCTTATTTTTCTCTTCTTCTTCTTCGTCCTCTACTTCATCTTCTTGTTCATCTTCCACTTCTTTTTCTTGTTTTTCTTGTTTTTCTTCTTCTTCCTCTCCTTTTTCTATTACTTCTTCATCTTTCTTGTCCTTTTGTTCTTCTTCTTCCCTTCTTCTTCCTCTTTTTCTTCTTCTTCCTCCTCTTTTTTTTCTTTCTCTACTTTTTTTCTTCCTTCTTCTTCTACATCTTCTTCATCTTCTTCTTTT
>JAIUJO010001224.1:40000-42500 GCA_023846275.1 Vanilla planifolia | reverse complement strand
CTCCACTTCTTCTTCTTCTTATTTTTTTCCCCTGCTTCTTTGACCTATTCTTCTTCCACTACTACTACTTTTCTGCACCCTCTTCTTCTGCTACTTCATCTTTTTCACTTTTTTCTTCTTCTTTTTCTTCTTCTTTATCTTCTTCTTCTTCTACTGCAATTTCTTCTTCTTCTCATTCTTCTTCTCCTTCTTCTTCTTCTTCTTCTTTTTCTTCCTCTACTTCTTTCTCTTTTTCTTCTTCTTCTTCTTCTTCTTCTTCTTCTTCTTCTTTGTCTTCTTCATCTACTTCTTCTTCATCATCTTCTTTTACTTCTTTTACTTGTTCTTCTTCTTCTTCTTCTTCCTCCTCTTCTCTTTCTTCTTCTTTGTCTTCTTGTACTTCTACTTCTACTTCTTCTCCTTCTTCCTCTCCTTCTTTTTCTTCTTCTTCTTCTTCCTCTATGCTCCTCTTCTTGTCTTTTTTCGTCATCTTCTTCCTCAGCTTTTTCTTCGTCTTCTTCATCTTCTTTTACTTCTACTTCTTATTTTCTTCTTCCTCTTCCTCTTCTTCTTCTTCTTCTTATTCTTCTTGTTCTTCTTCTTTTTATACTTCTCCTTCTTCTACTTCTTCTTGTTCATCTTCTTTGTCTTCTTCTTCTTCCTCTTCTTCATATTCTTCCTCCTCTTTCTCTTCTTCCTCTTCTTCTTGTTCTTCTTCCTATTCTTCTTTTTCCTTTTCTTCATCTTCTTCACCTTCCTCTTCTTCTTCTTCCTCTTCCTCTTCTTCTTTTACTTCTCCTTGTTCTTCTTTTAGTTCTTCATCTTCCACTTCATCTTCTTGTTCTTCTTCCTCCTCCTTTTCTTCTTTTTCTTTTTCTTCTTTTTTTTACTACTTCTCCTTCTTCCTCCAATTGTTCCACTTCTTCACCTGCTTCTTCTTCCTCTTCTTCTTCTTCATCTTCCACTTCTTCTTGCTCTACTACTTCTTTTCCTTTCTTCTTCTTCTTCCTCTTCAACTTTTTCTTCTTCATCTTCTTCTTCTTCTTCTTCTTCCTCTTCTTCACTTTTGCTTCTTCTTCATCTTCCTCCACATCTTTCTCTTCTTCTTCTTCTTCTTTTCTTCTTCTTCTTCTTCTTCTTCTTCTTCTCCTTCTTCTTCTTCTTCATCTACTACTTCTTCTTCTTCAACTTCTTCTTCTTATTATTCTTCGTTATTCTACTACTACTACTTCTTCTTCTTCTTCTTCTTCTTCTAATACTACTACTACTTTTTTTTCTTCTTCTTCTTTCTCTTGTTGTTCTTCTTCTTCTTCTTATTTTTCTTCTTCTTCTTCTTCTTCTTCTTCTTCTTCTTCCTCTTCATCTTCTTCTACTTCTTCTTCTTCTTCAACTTTGTCCTATTCTTCATCTTCATCCTCTTCTTCTTCTTCTTCTTCTTCTTCTTCTCATTTTTCTACTTCTTTTCCTTCTTCTTCTTCTTCTTCTCCTTATTCTACTTCTTCTTCTTCTTCATCTTCCTCTTCTTTCTTTTCATTCCCTTCTTTTTCTTCTTCTTCTACTTCTTCTTCTTCTTCTTCTTCTTTTTCTTCTTCTGCTTCTTCTTCTTCTTCTTTCTCTTCTTATTGTTGTTCTTCTTCTTGTTATTCTTCTTCTTGTTCTTCTTCTTCTTCTTCCTTTTCCTCATCGTCCTTCTCAACATCTTCTTCTCATACGTCATCCTCTTCTACATCTTCTTCCTCCTAATTTTCCTCTTCTTCTTCATCCTTTTCTCCTCGTCTTGCTCTTCTTCTTCTTCTTCCTCCTCTTCTTCCTCTTCCTCATCTTGTTGTTCTTCCTCCTCGTCTTCTTCTTCTTCTTCTTCATCTTCCTCTTCCTCTTCCTCTTCTTCTTCTTCTTTGTCTTCTTCTTCCTCTACTTTTTCTTCTTCTTCTTCTACCTTTTCTTTATTTTTTTGCTTCTTCTTCTTTTTAATCATCTTCTTCTTCTTCTTCTACTCTATTTCTTCCTCCGTCTCTTCTTCTTCCCATTCTTCTTCCTCTTCTTCTTTTCCTTTTCATTTTCCACATCTTCTTACCCTTCATCTTTCTTCTTCTTCAACTTCTTCCTCCTCTTCTTCTTCTTATTTTTTCCCCTGCTTCTTTGACCTATTCTTCTTCTTCTACTACTACTACTTTTCTGCACCCTCTTCTTCTACTATTTCATCTTCTTCACTTTCTTCTTCTTCTTTTTCTTCTTCTTCATCTTCTTCTTCTTCCACTTCAATTTTTTCTTCTTCCCATTCTTCTTCTACTTCTTCTTCATCATCTTCTTTTACTTCTACTTGTTCTTCTTCTTCTTCTTACTCTTCTCTTTCTTCTTCTTCGTCTTCATATACTTCTACTACTACTTCTTCTCCTCCTTCTTCTCCTTCTTCTTCTTCTTCAATATCATCTTCTTCTTTCTCTTTCTTAATCCCAAATCTCTTGTCTTTAATCCTTAATCCCTAATCTATAGCCCTGAATCACGAATTTTTGATCTTTAA
>JAIUJO010001224.1:25000-35000 GCA_023846275.1 Vanilla planifolia | reverse complement strand
TTCTTCTTCTTCTTCTTCTTCTTCTTCTTCCTTTTCTTCTTGTCTTCCTCTTCTTCTACTACTTCGAGTTCTTCTTCATCATCTTCATCTTCTTCTCCTTCAACTTTTCTACTTCTTCAACTTCTTTTTCTTCCACTTCTTCTTCATCTTCTTCTTCTTCTTCTTCTTCTTTATTCTTCATCTTCTTCTACTTCTTCTACTTTTTCTTATTCTTGTTCTTTTTCTTCTTCTCCTTCTCTTTTTTCTCCTTCTACTTCTTCATCATCTTCATGTTCTTCCTCTCACTCCTCTTCTTCCTCTTCTTCTTCTTCTTCCTCTACAACTTCACCTTCTTCTTCTTCTTCCCTTCTCCTTCTTTTGCTTCTTCTTTTTCTTCTTCTTCTTCTTCTGTTCTACTTCTTCTTCCTCTTCTCCTTCTTCTACATCTTCTTCTTCTTCTTCTTCTTCACCATCATCTTGTTCTTCTTCTTTTTCTTTTTCTTGCTCTTCTTCTTCTTCTTCTTCTTCTTCTTCTCTTTCTCTTCTTCTTCTTGTTCTTCCATTTTCTCTTCTTCTTCCTCATTTTCCAGTTCTTCTTCTTCTTCTTCTTCTTCTTCTTCTTCTTCTTCCTCTACTTCATCTTTCTCTTCTTCTTTTTCTTCTTCTTCTTTTTTGTCATCATCATCATCTTCTTCTTCTTCCTCTTCTTCATGTTTTAATTCTTCTTCATCATCATCATCATGATCTTCTCCTTCTTCTTCTTCTTCGTCTTCTTCTCTTGTTGTTGTTCTTCTTCTACCTCTTCTTTTACTTCTTCTTCTTCTTCTTCTTCTACCTTGTCTTCTTTTTCTTCTTCTTCACCTTCTCGTCCATCTTCTTCTTTTACTTCTTCTTCTTCCTCTTCTCTTCTTGTTATTATTATTATTATTATTATCCTTCTTCTTCTTCTTGTTCTTCTTCTTATTCTTCTTGTACTTCTTCTGCTTCTTTTTTCTTCTTTTTCTACTACTATAACTACTAGTACAACTTCTTCTTCTTCTTCTTCAACTTCAACTTATTCTTCTGCTTCTTCTTTTTCTTCTTCTTCTTCTTCCTCTTCTCTAATCCCTATCACCAAATCTCTATCCCTAGTCCCTAATCCTTAATCCCTAGTCTTTAAACCTTAATCCCTAACCCCAAATCTATAATCCTTAATCTTTATGTTCAAATCCCTTAATCTTTAATTTCTTATTCTTTCACTTTAATCTTTTGTCCTGAGTCCTTAATCCTTAATCTTTAATCTCTAATCCCTAATACTCGATCCTAAATCGCTTATCCCTAATCATTATTATTAATCCCTAATACCTTAATACACAGCCCCTAGTCCCTAATCCCCAAACCCTAAACTGTAGCCATAATCACTAATCCTTACATAATATCTAATTCATAATCATTAATCACTAAGACCCAATCCTCAATCTCTAATCCCTAATCCTTAATCTTTAGTCCCTAATCCTTACGTTCCTATTCATTAATCCCTAATAACTAGTATATAACCCCAAAGCCCACTCTCCCTAATCTATAATCCATTATCTTCATCTTGTTCTTGTTCTTCGTCTTCTTCTGCTTCTTCTTCTTCTTCTTCTACTTCTTCTCCTTCTATCTTCTTCTACTTCATCTTTTTCTTGAAATTCTTCTTCTTCTTCTTCTTCTTCTTTTACTACCTTTTCTTATTCTTCTTCTTGCTCTTTGCCCTCTTCCTCCTCTTCTTATTTTCCTTCTTCTTCTTCTTCTTCTTCCAGTTCCTCTTCTTCATCTTTTACCTCTTCTAGTTGTTCTTCTCCTTCTTCTTCCTCTTCCTCTTCTTCGTCGTCCTCTTCTTCTTCTTCTTCTTCTTCTTATTCTTATTCTTCTTCTTTTCCTTCTTCTTCTTCCTCTTCTTCTTTCTCATCATCTTCTTCTTCTTCCCCTTCTTCTTCTTCTTCTTCCTCACCATCTTCTTCTTCTTCATCTTCTTCTCCTCATTCATCTTCGTCTTTTACTTCTTCTTCACCATCTTCCACTTAAACTTCTTCTTCTTCCTCCCCTTCTAGTTCTTCTTCTTCTTCCTCTTCAACATTTTCCTCTTTTCCAATGATACTTTCTCTTTGTCCTCTTCTTCTTCTTTCTCTTGATCTTCTTCTTCTTCTTTGACCTCTTCTCCTCATCTTTCTCTTCTTTTTCTTCTTCTACCTCTTCTTCTTCTTCATCCTCCTCCTCCTTGTCTTCTGCAATTACTTCTTCTTTTACTTTTTCTTTTTCTTCCTCTTCTTCTTCTTCTTCTTCTTCTTCCTCTTCTTCTTTCTTCTTCTTCTTCTTCTTCTACTTCGTCCTTTTCTTCTTCCTCTTCTTCCTCTTCCACTTCTTCTTCTTCTTCTTCCTTTTCTTTGACTTCTTCTTCTTCTTCTTCTTCCTTTTCTTTCACTTGTTCTTCTTCTTTTTCGTCTTCTTCATCTTCTTCTTCTTCTTCCTCTTCTTCTTCTTCCTCTTCTTCATCTTCTTCTTCTAATTCTTAATTTTCTTCTTCTTTTTCATCTTCTTCTTCTTTCTCTTCTTCTTCTTCTTTTTCTTCTTCCACTTCTTCCCCTTCTTCTTCTTCTTCTTCTTTGTCTTCTTCTACTCCTCCTCCTCCTTTTACTTTTCTACTTCTTCTTCTTCTTCTTATTTTACTTCTATAACTTCTACTTCTACTTCTTCTCCTTTTTCTTCTTCTTCTTCTTCTTCTACTACATCTTCTCCTAGTTCTTCTTCTTCTTCTTCTTCTTCTTCTTCCTCTACTTTTTCTTCCACTACAACTATTTCATCATCTTCTTCCTCTTCATCATCAACTTCTTCTTTTTCTTCTTCTTCATCTTCTTCATCTAATTCTTCTTCTTCTTATTCTACTTCTTCATCAATATCTTCTTCTTCTTCTTCCCCTTCATCTTCTTCTTCTTTTACTACTTCTGCATCTATTTCTTCTTCTTGTTCTTCTTCTTCTTCCTCCTCTACTTCTTCTGCTTCTTCTACTTCTACTTCTTCCCCCTTTCTTTTTCTTCTTTTATTTCTTCTTCTTCTTCTTCATCATCATCTTCTTCTACTTCTTCAGCTTTTTGTTCTTATTCTTCTTCTTTTTCTTTTTCTTCTATTTCTTCTTCTTCTTCAACCTCTTCTTATTCTTATTCATCTTCCTGTCATTCCTCTTCTTCCTCTACTTCTTCATCCTCTTCTTCTTCTTCTTCTTCCTCTTCATCTTCTTCCTCTTCTTCTTCTTCTTTATCAAGTTCTTCTCCTTCCTAATCTTCTTCATCCTTTTCTTCTTCTTCTACTTATTCTCTTTCTTCTTCTTCTTCTTCTTCTTCTCCAACTCTTTCCTCTTCTTCTTCTTATGTTTCTACTTTTTCTTCTTCTTCCTCTTCTTCCTCTTCTTCCCCTTTTTCTTCTTCATCTTCTTTGTCCTTTACATCCTCTTCTTCTTCTTCTTCTACTACTAAATCTTCTTCTTCTTTAACTTCTTCTTCTTCTACTCCTTTTTTCTTCTTCTTCTTCTTCTTCTTCCACTTCTTCTTCTTCATCATCATCATTTAATTCTTCTTCTTCTTCTTAAGTTTCTTCTTCTTCTTCTTCTTCTTCTTCTTCCTTTTTTCTTCTTCCTCCTCTTCTTCCTCCCCTTCTTCTTTCTCTTCTTTTTTTCTTTTACATTTTCTTCTTCTTCTTCTCCTCCTTCTTCCTCTTTTCTTTTTCCTCCTCTTCTTCCTCCACTTCTTTCTCTTCTTCTTTTCTTCTACATTTTCTTCTTCTTCTAGCCATTCTTCTTTCTTCTTCTTCTCCTCCTTCTTCGCTCCATCTTCTTCTTCTTCACCTTGTTCTTCTTCACCCTCTTCTTCATTTAATTCTTATTCTTCTTCTTCGCTTCTACTTCTTTTTCTTCTTCTTCTTCATCTCTACTTCTTCTTCTTCTTGTTCTTCTTCTTCTACTTCTACTACTTTTTCTTCTTCTTCTTCTTCTTCTTCAAGTTCTTTTTCTTCTTATTCTTCTTCTACTACTTTTTCTTCTTCTTCTTTTTCCTCATCTTCTTCCTCTACTTCTTCTTATGTTTCTTTTTCTTCTTCTTCTTCTTCTTCTTTGTCTTCTTCTTCTAGATCTTCTTTAACTTTTATTATGTCTTTTTCTTCTTCTTCTTCCAATTCCTCTTATTCTTCTTCTTTTACTTCTATTTCTTCTTCTTCTTGTACTTTTCTTCTTCTTCTTCTTCCTCCTCCTCCTTTAATTCTTCCTCTTCTGCTCCTTCTTCTTCTTCATCATCTTCATCTTCTTCTTCTTATTTTTTTCTTCTTCTTTCTTTTCTTCTTCTTCTTCATCGTCTTCTTTCTCTGCTACTACTTTTCCTCTTCATCTTGCCTCTCTTCCTCCTCTTCTTCTTCTCCGTCTTCTTCTTCTTCTTCCTCTTCAACTTTTCTTCTTCCTCTTCTTCTTGTTCTTCTTCCTAATCTTCTTCTAGCTTTTCTTTTTTCTTCTTGCCCTTCTTCTTCTTCATCTTCTTCTTCTTCATCTTCTTCTTCTTCTTCTCCTTGTTCTTCTCCTCGTTATTCATCTTCTACTTCATCTTCTTAATCTTCTTCACCCTCTTTTTCTTCTTTTTCTTCTTCTTCCTCTTCTTCTTCTTCTTTTTCTATACTTCCTCCTCTTCCTTCTCCTATTCCTTTTCGTCCCATACATCTTTTTCCCTTTTTTCTACTTCTTCTTTCGCTTCTTCTTCGTCTTCTTCTTTTTCTTCTTCCTCTTCTACTTCTTATTCTTCGTACTATTCTTCTTCTTCTTCTTCTTTTTCTTCATCTTCTTCTGCTTCTTCTTCTTTGTCTTTTTCTTTCACTTCTTCCTCCTCTCCTTCTTCTTGCACTTCTTTTTCTTCTTCCTCCTCATCTTCTTGTTTCTCCCCTTCCTCTTCTTCCTCTTCTTCCTAATGTTCCTCTTCCTCTTCTTCTTCCTCTTCTTCTTCTTCTTCTTCTCCTTCTTCTTCTTCTTCTTCTTCTTCATCTTTTTCTTCTTCTTCATCTTCTTTCTCCTCTTCTTCTTCTACTTCTTCTTCTTCTTTATTCTTCTTCTTCTTCTTCTTCTTCTTCTTCTTCTTCTTATTCTCTTCTTCTTCTTCTACTTCTTCTTCTTCTTCAACTGCACATCTCCTTCTTTTGATTCTCCTTCTTCCACTTCTTGTTCTTGCTCATCTTTTTCTTCTTCTTCCTCTTCCTCTTCCTCTTCTTCTTCCTTTTCTTCTTCTTCTCTACTTCTTCTTCTTCTTTTTCTATTTTGTCTTCTTCTTCTTCTTCCTCTATTTCCTTTTCTTCCTCTTCTTCTTCCTCATCTTCTTCCTCTTCTTCTACTCCCTCTTCTTCTTCTTATCCTTCCTATTGTTCTTCTTCTACCACTTCTTCTTTTCTTCTTCATGTTTTTCTTCTTCTTCTTTTCTTCTTCTTCCTCTTCTATTTCTTCTACTTGTTCTTCTTGCTCTTTTTTTCTTCTTTTTCTTCTTCATCATCTTGTTCTTCTTTTACTTCTTCTTCTCTTTTTCGTCATCCTCTTCTTCTTCTTCTTCCTCTTCTTCTTTTGTTTCCTCTTCTTCTTTCAATTCTTTTTCTTCTTCTTCATCTTCTCTTCCTTCATCAACTTCTTCTTCTTCATCATCTTTTTCTTCTTCTTCTCCCTCCTCTTGTTCTAATTTTTCTACTCCTTCTTGTACTTCTTCTTCTTCTGCTTCTTCTTCTACTTCAACTTCTACTACTTCTACTTCTTCTTCTTCTTCTTCTTCTTCTTCTCCTTCTTCTGCTTTTACTTCATCTTTTTCTTCTTTTCTTCTTCTTCTCTTTCTTCTTTTTCTACTGCTTCTTCTTCTTCTTCCTCCTGTTCCTCTTCTTCCTCTTCTTCTTCTTCTTCCTCTACTTCTTCCTCTTCTTCTTATTATTCCTTTTCTTATTTTTCCTCATCTTCTTCTTCTTCCCATTCTTCTTCCACTTCATCATCTTCCAGCTCTTGATCTTCTTCTTCCTCTTCGTCTTCTTCTCCTCATGTTTCTCTTCTCCTTCTCGTTCTTCTTCTTCCACTTCTTCTTCTTCTTCTTCCTCTTCCTCTTCTACTTCTTCTTCATTCCTTCTTATTCCTTCTCTTCTCCTTCTTCTTGTTGTTCCTCCTCTTCCACTTCTTCTTCTTCATCTTCTTCTTCTTATTCTTCTTCTTGTTCTTCTTCTTCTTCTTCCTTTTCCTCTTCTTCTTCTTCTATTTCTTCTTTTTCTTCTTATTTATCTTCTTCTTCTTCTTCTTCTTCTTCTTCTGTGAAATCTTCTTCATCATCCTCATCTTCTTCTTCTACTTCATCTTCTTCTACAAAAATCTTCTTCATCATCATCATCTTCTTCTTCTTCTTCTTCTTCTTCTACTTCTTCTTATTCCACTTTTTCCCTTTGTCCTCTTCTTCCTATTCCTCTTCTTTTAGGTCTTCTTCCACTTCTCCTTATTTTCTTTCACTTCTTCCACTTCTTCTACATTTTCGTTTTCTTCTTCTTCTTCTTCTTCTTCAACCTATTATTCTTCTTCTTCTTGTTGTTTTTCTTCTTCTTCCTCTTCCTCTTTTTCTTCGTCTTCTTCTTCTTCTTCTTCTTCTTCTTCTTTGCTCTTCATCTTCTTACTCTTCTTCTTCTTCTTAGTTTTTTCTTCTTCTTCTCCTTCTTCTTCTTCCCCTTCTTCTTCTTCATCTTCTCCATCACCTTCTTGTTCTTCTCCTTTTTTCTTCTCCATCTTATTTTTATTCCTCTTCTTTTTCATCATCTTCTTCTTCTACGACTTCATCTTGTTGTTGTTTTTGTTCTTCTTCTTCTTCTTCTTCTTCTCCTCCTCCTCCTCCTCCTCCTCCCTCTTCTTCTTCTCTTTGACTTCTGCTTTTTCTTCACTTCTTCTTCATCTTGTTCTTCTTTTTACTCTTCATCTTCTTCCACTTCATCTTCTTCTCCTTCTTCATCTTCTTCTTCTTCCCTTTTACTTCTTATTCTTCTCCTTCTTCTTCTTCTTCAACTACTTCTTCTTCTTCTCTTTATTCTTCATCTTCTTCTTCTTCTTCTTCTTCTTCTACTTCTTCCACTTCCTCTCCTTCTTTTTCTTCTTCTTCTTCTACTTTCTCTTCTTCTTCTTCTGCTTTCTCTTCTTCTTCTTCTTCTTCTTCTTCTTCTTCCTCTACTTCTTCCTCTTCTTATTTTTATTCCTTTTCTTATTTTTCCTCATCATCTTCTTCTTCCAATTCTTCTTCCACTTCTTCATCTTCCAGCTCTTGATCTTCTTCTTCCTCTTTGTCTTCTTCTCCTCATCTTTCTCTCCTCCTTCTTCTTCTTCCTCTTCTTCTTCTTCTTCTTCCTCTTCCTCTTCTTTTTCTTCATTTCTTCTTATTCCTCCTCTTCTCATTCTTCTTCTTCTTCCTCCTCTTCCACTTCTTCTTCTTCACCTTCTTTTTTTACTTCATCTTCTTCTTCTTCTTCTTCTTCTTCTTCATCCGTTCGTTCTTCTACTTCTTCTTCCTTTTCGACTTCTTCTTCTTCTATTTCTTCTTTTGCTTCTTATTTATCTTCTTCTTCTTCTTCTTCTTCTGTGACATCTTCTTCATCATCCTCATCTTCTTCTTCTACTTCATCTTCTTCTTCAAAAATCTTCTTCATCATCTTCATCTTCTTCTTCTTCTTCTTCTTCTTCTACTTCCTCTTATTCCACTTTTTCCCCTTTGTCCTCTTCTTCCTATTCCTCTTCTTTTAGGTCTTCTTCCACTTCTCCTTATTTTCTTTTGCTTCTTCCACTTCTTCTTCTTTTTCGTTTTCTTCTTCTTCAACCTATTATTCTTCTTGTTATTGTTTTCTTCTTCTTCCTCTTCCTCTTTTTCTTTTTCTTCTTGTTCTTCTTCTTCTTTGCTCTTCATCTTCTTCCTCTTCTTTTTCTTCTTAGTTTTTTCTTCTTCTTCTCCTTCTTCTTCTTCCCCTTCTTCTTCTTCCCCTTCTTCTTCTTCATCTTCTTCTTCTCCTTGTTGTTCTTCTCCTTTTTTTCTTCTCCTTCTTCTTCTTATTCTTCTTCCTTTTCATCATCTTCTTCTTCTACTACTTCATCTTGTTCTTCTTCTTCTTATTCTTCTTCTTCTTCTTCTCCTCCTCCTCCTCCTCCTCCTCTTTCTTCTTCTTCTTCTCCTTCTTCTTCTTCTCTTCGACTTCTTCTATTTCTTCACTTCTTCATCTTCTTCTTCTTTTTACACTTCGTCTTCTTCCACTTCACCTTCTTCTCCTTCTTCATCTTCTTCTTCCCCTCTACTTCTTCTTATTCTTATCCTTCTTCTTCTTCTTCAACTACTTCTTCTTCCTCTCTTTCTTCTTCATCTTCTTCTTCTGCTTCTTCTTCTTCTCCTTTTTCTTCTTCTTCAACATCATCAACTCCTTCTTCTTCTTACTCTTCTTCTTCTTCTTCTTCTTCTTCTTCTTCTTTCTCTTTTTCTTCTTCTTCTTGTTCTTCTTTTCCCTCTTCTTCCGTGTTATTCGCTTCTTCTCCTTCTGTTTCTTAATCTTCTTCTTCTTCTTCTTCTTCTTCTTGTTCTTCCTCTTCTTCATCTTTCCTTTCTTCTTTTTCTTCTTTTTCTTCTTCGTCTTCTTCTTTTTCTTTATCATATTCCTCTTCCTCTTCTTCTTCTTCATCATCAACATCATCACTGTCTTCTTCTTCTTCTTCTTCATGTTTTTCTTCTTCTTCTTCATCATCATCATTATCATCTTCTTCTTTTTCTTCTTCTTCTTCTTCTTCTTTTACTATTTCTTCTTCTTCTTCTTCTTGTTCTTCTTCTTCTCCTTCTACTTTGTCTTTTTTTTCTTCTTCTTCAACTTCTCCACCATCTTCTTCTGCACTTTCTCCTCTGTCTTCCTCTTCTCTTCTTCTTCCTCTTCTTTTTCTTCTACTTCTTAATGTCATTCTTCTTCTTCTTATTCTTCTTCTTCTACTACTACTTTGGCTTCTTTTTCTTCTTTTTCTTCTTCTTCTTCTCCCACTACTACTACATCTTCTTTTTCTTCCTCTTCCACTTCAACTTCTTCTTCTTCTACTTCTACTGCTTCTTCTTCTTCCTCCTCCTCTTCTCTAATCCCTGATCCTTATTCCCTATCACTTAATCTTTATCCATAATCGCTAATCCTTAATCCCTTGTCTTTAATCCTAATCTCTAATCTTTAATCCTTAATCTTTAAGGCCTAATCCCTTAATCTTTAATTTCTCATCCTTATTCTTTAGCCTTTTATCCTTAGTCCATAATCCTTAATCTTTAAATCTAATCCCTAATAATTGATCCTGAATCACTTATCTCTAATCATTATTATTAATCTCTTAATCTCTTAAAACACAACCCCTAGTCCCTAATCTCGATTCTCAATTCCCCAAACCCTACACTCTAGTCGCAATCACTAATCCTTAATTCGTAATCTCTAATTCCTAATCCTTAATCACTAAGACCTAATCCTCAATCTCTAATCCCTGATCCATAATCACTAAACCCTAATCCTTACCAACCTAATCAAAATCCCCAATAAAAAGTCCATAATCTCGAAGCTTACCCTCCCTAATCCACAATCCATCATCTTCGTCTTGTTCTTCTTCTTCGTCATCTTCTGCTGCTTCTTCCTCTTCTTCTCCATCTTCTTCTTCCCTTTCTTTCTTCTTTTACTTCATCTTTTTCTTAAAATTCTTTTTTTTCTTGTTCTTTTTTTCTTGTTCTTTTTTTACTACTTATTCTTCTTCTTGCTCTTCGTCCTCTTCTTCCTCTTCCCCTTTTTCTTCTTCTTCTTCCTCTTCTTATACTTCCTCTTCTTCATCCTCTTTTTCATCTTTTACCTCTTCTTCTTGTAGTTCTTCTTCTTCTCTCTCTACCTCTTCTTGCACTTCTTCTCCTTCTCTTTCTTCTTCTTCTTCTACTACTACAACCTCTCCTTCCACTTCTTCTTTTTCTTACTCTTCTTCTTT
>JAIUJO010001224.1:0-20000 GCA_023846275.1 Vanilla planifolia | reverse complement strand
ATCTTTTTCTTTTTCCACTCCTTCCACTTCCATTATTCCTTTTCTTATTTCTCTCCTTTCTCCTCTTCTTCTTCTTCCTCTTGTTCTACTTCAACCCTCGTTGTTCCTCTTCTTTTCCTTCTTCTTCTTCCTCTTCTTCTTCTTCTTCTTCCTCTTCATCTTCTTCTTCATCTTCACCCTCTTCTCCTCATAATCCTCATTTTCTTCATCTTTTTCTTCCATTTCTACTTTATCTTCTTCTTCCTCCTCCTCTACTTCTCCTTGTTCTTCTTCTTGTTCTTCTTCCTCTACTTCTTTCCCTATTTCCTCTTCTTCATCTTTCCCTTCTTTTTCTTCATCCTCTTCTTCTTCCTCTTCTTCTTCTTCTTCCTCATTTTCTTTTTCTTCTTCCTCCCTTTCTCCTCATCTTCCTCTTCTTCTTCTTCTTCTTCCTCCTCTTCTTCTTCTTTTTCTTCATTCTTCTTTTCCTTCTTCTTCTTCTTCTTCTTCCTCTTCTTTTTCTTTTTCTTCCTCTTCCTCTTCTTCTTCTTCTTCTTCTAATTCTTCTTCTTCTTCTAATTCATGTTCTTGTTCCATTTATTCTTTTTCTTCTTTTTCATCATCTTCGTCTACAACTACTACTACTTCATCATCATCATCATCTTCTTCTTCTTCTTCTTCATATTCCATTTCTTCTTATTCTTCCACTCAATCTTTTTTTCTTCTACTTCTTCTTCATCTTCTTCCTCTTCTTCCTCCTTTTCTTCTTCTTCCCCCTCATCTTCTAGTTTCTCTTCTTCCTCTTCTTTCTCATCTTCCTCTTCTTCTTCTTCTTCTTCTTTTACTACTACTTCTTCTTCATATTGTACTTCCTATTCTTATTCTTCCTCTTCTTATTATCCTTCTTCTTCTACTTTTTCTTCATCATCATCTTCTTCTTCTTCTTCTTCTTCTTCTACTTCTTCAACTTCTTCTTCTTCTTCTTCTTCTTCAACTTCATCCTTTTCTTCTACTCTTCTTCTTCACCAACTTCTCCTTCTTCTTTCTGTTCTTTTTCTTGATCTTCTTCTTCCACTTCTTCGCCTTTTTTTCATTCTCTTCTTCTTCTTATTCTTCCTCTTCTTCTTCCCCTTCTTCTTCCTTTTCTTCTTCTTCTTCCTTCTCATCTTTTAGTTTCCCTTCATCCTTTTCTTCCTTTTTTTCTTCCTCTTCTTTTTCTTATTCTTCTTTTTTTCTTCTTCTTCTTCTTCTTCTCTTACTACTTCTTCTTCTTCTTTTTATTCTTCATCTTCTTCTTCTTCTTCTTCTTCTTGTTCTTCTTCTTCTCTTTCTTTTTCTAATTCTTCTTCTTCTTCCCCTTGTTCATCTTCTTCCCCTTTTGCTTCTTCCTCTTCTTCTTCTTCTTCTTCTTCTTCTTCTTCTTCCTCTTCCTCTTCTTCTTCTTTCTGTTCATCTTCTACTTCTTCTTCTTCTTCTACATTTCTTCTTCTTCTTTTTCTTACTCTTCTTTTTCTTCTTTTTCCTCCTCTAATTTCTCTTCTTCCTCTTATTTTTCTTCCTCTTCTTTTTCATCCTCTTCTACCACTTTTTCCCCTTCTTTTACCACTTTTCTTTTGTTTCTTCTTCCTTATCTTCTTCATTTTCTTTCTCTTCTTCTTCCTCTTCTTTCTATTCTACTTCTTCTTTTTCTTCTTCTTTTTCTTCTTCTTCTTCTTCTTCTTCTTCTGCTTCTTCTTCTTACACTTCTTCTTCCTCTTCCTCTTATTCTTCTTCTTCCTCTTCCACTTCTTCTTCCTTATCTTCTTCTTCTTCGTCTTCCTCTTCTTTCGCATCTTCCTCGTCTTCTTGTTCTTGTTCTTGTTCTTCTTCTTCTTCTTCTTTTTCTTGTTCATCTTCTTCTTCTTAATCTTCTTGTTGTTCTACTAATACTATTTCCTCTTCTTCTTCTTCTTCTCCTTCAACTTCTTCTTCTTCCCCTCCTTTTTCTTCTTCTTCTTCTTCTTCTTCTTCTTCTTCTGCTTTTTCTATTTTTTCTTCATCTCTATCTTCTTTTTGTAATTCTTCTTCACCCTCCACTTGTTCCTCGTCTTCCTCTTCTTTCTCTACTGCCTTTTCTTCCTCTTTCACTTCTTCTTCATGCTCTTTTACTTTTTCTTCTTATTATTATTGTTCTTATTCTTCTTCTTCTTTTCTTTTTGTTCTTCATCTTATTCTTCTTCATCTTCTTCTTCTTTAGCTTCTTCTTCTTCTTCTTCTCCTTCTTCTTTTTACTTCTTCTCCTTCTTCTTGTTCTTCTTCATCTTCTTCTTCTTCTTCTTTTTCTCTTCATCTTCTTCATCATCTTCTTCTTCTTCTGCTTAATCATTCTACTCTTCTTCGTCTTCTTCCTCCTCCTCTTCTTCTACTACTCCTTTTTCTTCTACTTCTTCTTCATCTTCTTCTTCTTCTTTTATTTTTTATTCTTCTTCTTCTTGGTCATCTTATTCTTCTTCCATATCTTCTTCTTATTCTTCTTCTTCTTGCTCTTCTTACCCTTCTTCTATGTACTTCTATTCTTTTTCTTATTCCTCATCTTCTTCTTCCTCATCTTCTTCTTCTTTTTCTTCTTCTTCTTCCTCCTCCTCTTCTTCTTCTTCTCCTTCTTCTTCTTTTTCTCCTTCATCTTCTTTATCCCTAACTTGTAATCCATAATCCCTAATCTCGCTCTCCCTAATCTAAAATATGTAAATCCTTATTCCATCCTTCACTAATCCATAATCCATAAATCCCTAATCCCTAATCCTTAATCCCTAATCCCTTATCATTAATATTTAATATATCACTAATCTTTAATCCTAAATCCCTAATCTTTAAACCTTAATCCATAATCCCTATTCTTCCATAACTTCTTTTCTTCTTCTTTTACTTCTTCATTTTCTTCCTCTGCTTCTTATTTGACTTCTTCCTCTTCTTCTTCTTACCATGATCATCTTCTTCTTCTTCTTCTTCCACATCTTCTTGCTCTCCACCTTGTTCTTCCTCTTCTTCTTCTTCTACTACTTCTTCTTCTTCTTTCTCTTCTTCCTTCTCTTCTTCTTCTTTTTCCTCTTCTTCCTCTTCTTCTTCTTCTTCTTCTACATCCACTTTTACTTCTTCTTGTACTTCTTCTTCTTCTCCTCCTCCTTTTTCATCCTCTTCTTCTTCTTCTTCTTCTTCTTCTTCTTCAACTTCTTCTTCTTCTTTTACTTCTTTTTTTTATTTCTTATTCCTTTTCTTCTTCTTCTTCTTCTTCTTCTTCTCTTTCTTCTCTTTCTCCTTTTTCTTCTTCTACTTCTTCTTCTTCTCCTCCTTCTAATTATTATTATTTTTCTTCTTCTACTCCTTCTTCTTCTTCTTCATGCTATTCTTCTACTTCTTTTTCTACTTCTTCTTCTTCTTCTTCTTTCACTTCTTCATCTTTTTCTTCCTTTTCTTCCTCTTCACTTCTTCTTCCTCTTCATCTTCTTCTTCTTTCTCTTCTTCCTCTTGCTCTTCTTCTTTTACTTCTACTTTTTCTCGTTCTACTTCTTCTCCCTCTCCTTCTTCTTCCCCATCTTTTTCTCCTTTTTTTCCTTCTCCTTCTCATCCTTTCTTCTTTCCTTTTTCCATCTTTCTTTTTTCCTTTCTTTTTCCTTTTTCTTCATGTTTTTCTCTTCTTCTTCCTCTTTTTCTTTCTCTTCTTCTTCATCATCTTCTTTCTCTTCTTCTTCCTCTTCTTCTTCTTATTCTTCTTCTTCTTCTTCATCATTATCTTTTTCTTCATCTTCTTCTACATTTTCTTCTACTTCTTCTTCTTCTTCTTCTTCTTCTCCTTCCTCTTCACCATCTTCTTCTCCTTCTCTTTCTCATTTTCCTTTTCTTTCTCCTTCTGCTTGTCCTTCTCCTCCTTCTAAATTTCCTCTGCCTTCTCCTCCTCCTTCTCCTTGTCCTTCTCATTCTATTCTTCTTTACTACTACTACTACTACCAATGCTACTACTTCCTCTTCTTGTTCTTTTTCCTCTTCTTCTTCTTCCTGTTCTTCCTCATCCTCCTCTTCCTCCTCTTCTTCTTCTTATTCTTACTCTCTTCTTCTTTTTCTTATCCTTCTCCTTCTTTTTAATCCCTAATCCCTAAACTTTAATCCCTCTCTCCTTAATTTTGAATCTCTAATCTATAATCCCTAATCCCCAATTCTTAATACTTAAGTCCTAATATGTAACTCTCAAATCCTAATCTATAATCCCAATCCCTAATCTCTAATTCATAATCCCTATTCTTTAATGCCAAATCCCTTAATTTATAATCCTTAGTCTCAATCCCCTAATTCCTTATCTTGAATTTTTATTTCCTAATCTCTAATTTCTAATCCCTAATAGCAAATTTTTAATCCCTAATCCTTAATACTTAATCATTAATCCCTTAACTCTTGATTCTTAATCCATAATCTAATCACAAATCCCTAATCCCTAATCCTTAATCATTATTTCTTAATCCCTATTCCCTTGTCCCTATGCCCTAATCCTTAATAAGTAATCCCTAAACCCAAAACCTATTCTCTAATCCCTAATCTCGCTCTCCATAATTTCTAATATGTAAATTCCTAATCCATCACTCCATAATCTATAATCCTTTATTTTTAATCACTAATCTCTAATCACTAATCCCTAATCCCTAATATCGAATCCCTAATCGCTAATTCTTAATAACTAGTCCTTAATTATTAATCTTTAATTCATCTCTGATCTTTAATCCTTAATCCCTAATCCTTAAACCCTAATACATAATCCCTAATACCTAATCCCTAACCACTAATCTTTAATTCTTAATCTCTTATTCCTAATCCCTAACCCTTGATCCCTAATCCATAATCTTTAATCACTTGACCTAAATCCCTATTCCCAAATCTCTAATCTCTAGACCCTAACTCATATTCTTTAATCCTTAATCCCTAATACCCAATCCCTAATCCCTAATCTCTAATCGCTAATACTTAATCCTTAATTACTCAATCCCTAACTCCTAATCCCTAATCCTTAATTTAATTGTTAATTCTTAATCATTAATCTTTAATCTCTAATCCTTAATCTCTAATTCTTAATCCTTATTTCAAAATCCTTATTCTCTAATCCTTAATCCCTAAACCTTAACCCTAATTACCTATCTCTAATACATAAGCCAAAATCCCTACCTTTCTAATGCTTAATCCTCAATCCTTAATACCTTATTCCTAATCCTTAATCCCTTGCCTATTAATCTATAATCTTTCTTCTTCTACTACTACTTGTACTTCTTCTTCCTCTTCTTTTTAACTTCTTCTTCCTCTTCTCCTTCTTCTTCTTCTTGTTCGACTTCTTCTTCTTGTTCTTCTTATTCTTCATCGTCCTCCTCTTCTTCTTCTTCTTCTTCCACTTCTTCTTATTCTTCAACTTCTTCTTCCTCTTCTTCTTCTTGTTCTTCCACTTCTTCTTCTCCTTCCCCTTCTTCTTCTTCTTCTTCTTCTATTTCTTCTTCTTCTTCTTCTACTTCTTCATCCTCTTCTTCTTCTTTTTCTCTTCTAATTCTTCTTCTTCTTCCACCACTTCTTCTTCCACTTTTTCTTCTTTTACTTCTTTTTCCACTTCTTTTTCATCTTCTTCCTCTTCTTCTTCTTCTTCTACTTCTCCTTTTCCTTTCTCTACTTCATTTTCTTATTCTTCTCCTTCTTCTTCTTCTAATTCTTCTTCTACTTCTTCTTCTTCCTCTTTTTTGTCTTCTTATTCTTCTTCTTCATGTTCTTCTTCTACTTCTTCATCATCATCTTCTTCTTCTTCTTCTTCTTCTTCTTCTTTTGTTACTTCATCTCCTTCTTCCTCTTCTTCATCTTCTTCCTCTTCTTCTTCATCCCTATCATCTTCTTCTTCTTTTTCTTCTTCCTTTACTTTTACTTCTTCATTATCTTATTCTACTTCTTCTCCTTCTCCTTCTCCCTGTCTATCTCCTCTTTTTCCTCCTCCTTCTCCTTCTATTATTCTTCTTCTTCTACTACTATTACCAATATCACTACTTCCTCTTCTTATTTTTTTCTTCTTCTTCTTCCTCTTCTTCTCCTTTCTCTTCTTCCTTATCCTCTTCTTCTTTCTCTTCTTCTTCTTCTTTCTCTTCTTCTTCTTCTTATTCCTCTCCTACTTTTTAATCCCTGATCTCTAATCATTAATACCGCTCTCCTTAACTCCTAATCTTTAATTTATAATCCCAAATCCCTCCCTCTCTAATCCCTAATCTCTAACCTATAATCCCTAACCCCCAATTCTTAGTCCCTAATTCCTAATCTGTAATTCCCAATCCCTAATCTCTACTCCCAAATCCTTAATCGTTAATACCTAATCCCTTAATTTTAATCCTTAGTCTGAATACCTTAATCCCTTACCATGAGTTTTTATTTCCTAATCTCTAATATCTAATCCCTAATCTCTAACCCTTAATCCATAATGCATAATCAATAATCCCTTAATTCTTAACTCTTAATCCCTAATCCCTGATCTAATCCCTAATCCTTAATCCTTAATCCTTATTCCTTAATCTTAATCCCTAGTTCTTATGCCCTAATCCTTAATCCCTAATCCCTAAACCCAAACCCTATTCACTAATCCTTAATCCCTAATCCCTAATTCTTAATACCTTATCCCTAATCCCTTACCCTTACAACCTAATCAATAATCAATCTCTTCTTCTTCTTCTTCTTATTCTACTTTTTCAACATTTTCTTCTTCTACTTCTACTTCTTCATCTTCTTCCTTCTACTCCATCTTCATCATCATCTTTTCCTTTTCTTCTTCCTACTCTTCTTGTTCTTTCTTCTTACTTCTTCATTCTTTTTTTCTTCTCTCTTCTTTCTTCCATCTTTTTCCTTCTTCTTTCTTCCTTCTCCCTTTTTTCCATAATCTCTAATCCCTTATCCATAATCCCTAATCTAATCCCTAATCCTTAATCTTTAATCACTAATCTATCCTTAATCCTTAATCCCTAATCTCTATTGTCTAATCTCTAATCTTAAAACATAATCCCTAATACTAAATTTCTAATCCCTAATCTCTGATCTATAATCCATAATACTTAATCTTTAATCCTTAGTCCCTAATCCTTATTCCTTAATCACTAATCCCTAATCTTAAATCATTAATCTATAATTTCTAATCCTAATCTCCTAATCTCTAATCCATAATCTCTAGTCTATAATACTTAATCCTAAATCCCAAATCCTTAATCAATAATCTCTAATTCTTAATCCCTATTCCCTAATCTATTATCCTTATTCTTAAATCCTAATTTATAAAAATTAATTCCTTAATCCTTATTCCCTAATCATTAATCCTTTCATCCTAAATCCCTAATCCTTGATCTTTAATCCTTAATGTCTAATCCTTATTACTTATTTACAATCCCTACTCCATATCCATAATCCTTAATCCATAAACCATAATCTCTAGTTTCTAATCCATAATCCCTAATTCCTAATCCTTAATCTTTAATCCCTAATCATTAATGTATAATACCTAATCCCTCCTTCCCTAATCTCTAATCCCTAATTCTTAATACCTAATCTTGAATCCCCAATCCCTCCCTCCCTAATGCCAAATCACCCTAATCCCCAATCTTAATAATAATCGCTTAATCTCTAATCCCTAATTCTAAATTTCTAATCGCAAATTTTGAATCCTAAATCCCAAATTCCCAATCAATAATCTTTAACCATTAATCCCTAATCAATAATCCATAATTTAAATCCCTAATCTACAATCCTTACAAATTAATCTCTTAATCCATAATCCCTCATCTCTATTCCCTAATCATAAATCCTTTCCTCTCTAATCCCTAATCCCTAATCCTTAACCATAATCCTTAGTTCTTATTACTTATTCTTAATCCTTGAACCCTAATCCTTATCACTTTATACTTAAACCCTAAAATTTAATCCCTAATCACTCCCTCCTTAATCCCTATTCCCTAATTCATCTCTTCTTCCACTTCTTCTTCTTTTTCTTCCTCTTCTTCTTCCTCTTCTTCTTCTCTTCCTCTACTTCTTCTTCTTCTTCCTTACAATCCTCTTTTTCTTCCTATTCATCCTCATCTTCCCCTTCTTTTTCTTATTCTTCTTCTTATTCTTCTTCCTCTTCTTCTTCTTCTTGTACTTCTTCTTTCTCTTCTTCTTCTTCTTCTCTTTTTTTCTTGATCTTCTTCTTCTTTATTTTTCTTCTTTCTCTTCTTCTTTTTCCTCTTTTTCTTCTTCTTCAACTTCTTTTTCTTCTTCTTCCTTTTCTTCTATTTCTTCTTCTTCTTCTCCTTCTTCTATTACTACTACTACTACTTCTTCTTCTTCTTCTCTTTCTCCTTGTCTTTCTACTCCTTCTCCTTCCCCTTCTACTCCTTCTCCTTCTCCATCTCCTACTCCTCCTTCTCTTTCCCTTTCTCCTTCTCTTTCTCATCCTCCATCTCCTTCTTCTTCTCCTCCTCCTTCTCTACATCCTCCTTCTTTTCTTTCACCTTCATCCTCTTCTTCTTCTTCCTCTTCTTTCTTCATTCTTCTTTCATGCTCCTTCTTCCTTATTCCTTCCACCTTCCCTCTTCTATGTTCCTTCTTCTTTCTCTCTTCTTCTTTTTTCTTTTTACTTTCTTCTTCATTCTTTCCCTTCTTCTTCCATTTCATCTTCTTTTTTTTCTTCCTTTTCTTCTTCTTCCTTCTTCCTTCATCTTTCTTCAATCTTCTTCTTCTTCCTTCTTCCTTCTCTTTATTCTTTAATGCCTAATCCTTCATATCTAACCTTTAATACTTTATCTATAAACCATACATAATCTTTAATCCCAAATCCTTAATCCCTAATCTCTATTCACTAAACTCTAATCTCTAATCCTTAATCCTTAATACTTAATTCCTAATCCCTAATCCCTAATTTCTAATCTATAATCCCTAATCTTTAATTCTTAATCCCTAATCCTTAATCCTTAATCATTAATCATTAATCCCTAATTTTTAATGCTTAATCTTTAATCCCTAACCCTAATCCTAATCCCTTAATCACCAATCCTTAATCTCTAATCTCTAATGCCTAATACTAAATACTGAATCCCTAATCACTAATATCTAATTCTTGATCCCTAATCCCTATTGCCTAATCCATAATCCGTAATCCCAAATCTTTAATATTTAATCCCCTAACACTTAATCCATAATCCCTAAACATTAATCCTTTCATCCCTAATCCTTAATCCCTAATCCTTATTTCTTATTCCATAATGCAAACTCCCTAATCGATAATACCGAATCCTTAAACCCTAATCCTTAATTGCATATCCATTATTCTTAATCCTTAATCCTTAATGCCAAATACCTAATCCCTTCCTTCCTAATCCTTAATCCCTTATCTATAATACCCAATCTCTAATCCTCAACCCCCTTCCTTAATCTGTTATCCGTATTCCCTAAACCTTAAACCATAATCCCTCACTTCTTAATCCATAATCCTTAATCTCTAACCCCTAATCCCTAATCACACTCTTCTTCCTCTTCTTCTTCTTCTTCCTCTTATTCTTCTTCCTCCACATCTTATTATTTCAATTCTTCTTCTTCTTCTTCTACTTCTTCCTCTTCTTCTTCTTATTCCTCCCCATTTTCTTCTTCTTTCTCTTCCTCTTCTTCTTCATCTTCTTCTTCTTCTTCTTCTTCTTCTTCTTCTTCTTCTTCTTCTTCCTCTTCTACTTTTCTTCTTCTTCTTCTTCTTCTTCTTCTTATTCTTCTTCTTTGTCTTCTTTTTTCTTCTTCTTCCTCTTCTTCCACTTTCTCTTCTTCCTCTTCTTCTTCTTCTTCTTCTTCTTCTTCTTCTCCTACTTCTTATTTTCTTGTTCTTCTTCTTCATCTTATTCTTATCCTTCTATTTCTTCTTCTTCATCTTCTTCTTCTTCTCCTCCTCCTCCTTCAATTTCACCTTCTCCATGCCTTTCTCCTTCTCCTTCTCCATCTCCTTCTCCTACTCCTTCTCCTTTGCCTTCTCCTTCTCTTTCTGCATCTCTTTCACCTTCTCCCTCTCCTTCTCCTTCCCCTTCTCCTTCCACTTCTCCTTCTCCTCCTTCTTCTCCTCATCCTCCCTCTTTTTCTACTTCTCCTTCTTATTTCTCTTCTTCTTCCTTCTTTCTTCTTTCTTCTTTCTAGTTACTTCTTTCTAGTTTCTTCTTTCTTCTTTCTTCTTTCTTCTTGCATCTTCCTTCTTCCTTCCTCCCTCCTTTCTTCTTCCTTCATTCTTCTTTATTCTTTCTCTTCTTCTTCTACTTCTTTTGCTTCTTCTTCTTCTTCTTCTTCGTCTTATTCCTCCTCTTCTTTTCTTCTTTCTCCCTTCTTTTTTCATCCTTCTTCCCTCTTCCTTCTCCTTTCTTTCTTCTTCTTCTTCCTTCTTCCTTCTTCTTTCTGCCTAACCCCTAATCCTTAATCACTAATCCCTAATCCTTAATCCCTAATATATCACTAATATCTAATCCTTAAGTTTTTAATCTCTAACCTCTAATTCTAAATCTTTAATCCATAACCACAAATCCTTGATACCTAATACATAATCCTTAATCCTTAATCTATAGTCCACCATCCTTAATCCCTAATATCTAATCCCTAACCCCTATTCTCTAACCTCTAGTTCATATCTTCTTCCTTATCTTCTTCTTTCTCCTCATCTTTCTCATCTTCTACTTTTCCTTCTTCCTCCTCTTCTTCTTCTTCTTCCTCCTTATTTTCTTCTTCTTCCTCTTCCTCTTCTTCCACATCTTCCTCCTTTGATTGATCTTCACTTCCTCCACTTCTCCTTTTTCTTCTTCTTCTTCTTTTTCATCTTCTTCCTCTTCTTCTTCTTCTTTCACTACTACATTGTTTCTTCTTTTTCTTCTTCTTCTTCTTCTTCTTCTTCTAATTCTTCTTCTTCTTCTTTTACTTCTTCTTTTACTTCTTCTTCTTCTTCTTCTCCTCCACATTCTTCTTCTTCTTTCTCTTCTTCTCCTTCTTCTTCTTCTCCTTCTTCTTCTTCATCTTCTTCTTCTTATTCTTCTTTTTCTTCTTTGCTTTTCATTCAACTTCTTCTTCTTCTTTATTTTCGTCTTCTTATTCTTCCACTTCTTCTTTTTGCTCTACTTCTTTGTTTTCTTCTTCTCCTTTTTCTTCATTTTCTTCTTCCTCTTTTTCCTCGTTCGCTTTCTCTACCTCTTGCCTCTCTTCGTCTTCCTCTTCTTCTTGTTCTTCTTCATCTTCTTCCTCTTCTTCTTCCTCCTCTTTTTCTTCTTCTTCTTCTGCTTCCTCTTCTTCTTGTCCCTCATCTTCTACATCTTATTCTTATTTTTCCTCTTCTTCCTTGTCTTCTTCTTCTTTTTCTTCCTCCTCTTCTTCATCTTCTTCTTTTTCTTCTCTCTTCTTCATCTTCTTCTTCTTTTTCTTCCTCTTCATTATCTTCTTTTCTTCTTCTTCTTCTGCTTCTTCTTCTTCTTCTTCTTCTTCTTCCCTTCCTTCTTTTTCTCCTCCTTCTTCCTTTTCTTCTTCTTTCTTTTCTTCTTCTTCTTCTTCTTCTTCTTCTTCTTCTTTTGCTGCTTCCCCTTCTTATTCCTTTCTTCTTCATTTTCCTTTTTTCTTCTTCCACTTCCTCTACTTCTTCTTTTTCTTCTTCCTCTTTTTCTTCTTCTTCTCCTCTTGCTTCTTCTTCTTCATCTTCTTGTTCTTCTTGTTCTACTTCTTCTACTTCTACTTCTTTTTCCTCTTCTACTCCTTCTTCTTCTTTGTCTTTTTCTACTTCTTGTTCTTCCTCTTCTTCTTCTCTTTCTTCTTCTTCTTCTTCTTCTCCTTCTTCATCATCATATTCTTCAGCATCTTCCTCATCTTCTACTACTACTACAATTCCTTCTTCTTCTTCCTCTTCATCTTCTACTACCACTACTACTATTACTTCTTCTACTACTTCCTCGTCTCCTTCATCTTCTTCTTCTTCGTCTTCTTCTTCTTCTTCTTTGTTACGTATTCTTCTTTTCCTCCTTTAGTTCCCCTTCTTCCTCATCTTCTTCTTCCTCTTATTCATATTCTTCTTCTTCTTCTTCTACTTATTTTTCTTGCCTATCTTCTTCTTCTTCTTCTACTTTTACTTCTTCTTCTTCTTCTCCTTCACCTCCTTCTACTACTACTACCAATACCTCTTCTTCTTTTTCTTTTCTTCTTTTTCTCCATCTTCCTTATCTTTTTCTTCTTCTTCTCCATCTTCCTCATCTTTTTCTTCTTTTACTAGTTCTACTTCTTCTTTTTTCTCTTCTTTTTCTTTTCATGTTCTTCTACTTGTTTTTCAACTTCTTCAAACTCTTCTTCATTTTCTTCTCGTTCTTCATCTTCTTCCTTCTTCCTCCTCTTCTTCCTCTTCTTCTTCTTTCTCTTATTCTTGCTCTTCTTCCTCTTCTTCCTCTTCTTCCTCTTCTTCTTCTTCTTGTTTTTCTTTTTCTTATTTCTCTTCCTCTTCTTCCTCTTCTTCTTCAACTTCTTTTCTTCTTCTTCTTCTTCCTCTTCCACTTCTTCTTCCTCAACTTCTCCTTCTTCTTCTTCCTCTTCTTCCTCATCGTCCTTGTCTTCTTCTTGTTTTTCTTCTTCGTCTTCGTCTTTCTCTTCTGTGCTTCTTCTTCTTCCTCTTCTTCTTCTTGCTTTTCTTCTTCTTTTTCTTCCTCTTCTTCTTCTTCTTCTTCTTCTTCTTCTTTCCGTCCTTCTTCTTCTACATCTTCTATTTTTGCTTTTTTCTTCTTCTCTTTTCCGTTTTTGTACTCCTTCTGCTTCTTCCTCCTGGTAATCCTAATTTTCCTCTTCGTCTTCTTCTTCTTCTTGCTCATCTTCTTCTTTCTTGTCATCTTCTTCTTGTTTTTCTTCCTCTTCTTCCTCGCCTTCCTCTCCTTCTTCTACTTATTCTTCCTCTTCTTCTTCTTCTTGCTCCACTTTCTCTTCTTCTTCTTCTTCATCATCATCATCGTCTTCTTCTTCTTCTTCTTTTACTACTACTACAACTACTTTTTCTTCTTCTTCGTCTTCTTCTTCTTTTCTTCCTTTTCTTTATCTTGTTCTTCTTCTTCTTCTTCTTCAATTTCTTTTTCTCCTACTCCTCCTCCTTCTTCTCCTACATCTCCTTCTTTTTTTCCTCTTCCTCCTTTCCCTTCTTCTTCTCCTTCTCCATCTGCTTCTTCATTTTCTTCTTCTTTCTTCTTTATTCTTTCTTTTTTTTCTTTCTTTTTTCTTATTTCTTCTTTCTACTTCCTTCTTCCTTCTTCCTTCCTCCTTTCTTCTTCCTTCTTCCTTCTTTCTTCTTCCTTCTTCTTTTTTCTTTCTTTTCTTTGTTTTATTCTTTCTTCTTTCTTGTTGTTCTTTCTTCTTTCTTCTTTCTTCTTCTTTCTTCATCTTTTTTCTTCTTCCTTCCCCTTTCCTGTTCTTTCTTTCTTCTTCTTTCTTCGCTTTTCTTCTTCTTCTTCTTCCTCTTCTTCTTCTTCTTCTTCTCCTTCTCCTTCTTCATCTTGTCCTTCTTCTTCCTTATCCCAAAACACTAATCCGTAATCCCGCTCAACCTAATCCTAATCCTTAAACTGTAATCTCTAATCCCTCCCTCTGTTATCCTTAATCCCTAATACCTAATCTCTAATCCCTAATCTCCAATATGAAATCCCTAATTGCTAATCTCTAACAACTAACCCCTAGTCCTTAATCTTTAATCCATGTCAAATCCTTAAACCTTAATCCATAATCCCTAATGCCTAATCTTTTATTCCTAATCTTAAATACCTAATCCCTAATCTCTAATTCTTAATCGCTAATCCCTAATCCTTAATCTCTATTCTTTTTTCCAAAACTATTAATCCAAAATCTCTAACCCCTATACCCTAATTCATAATCTCTAATCCCCAATCCTTAATCCATAATATTTAATCATTAACCCTTAATCAATATATCTTAATCCCTAATCCATAAACCTTAATCCTTAACCATTAATCCTTATCCCTAATTCTAAATCCCTACTCTAAAATCCCTATTTGCTAATCTTTAACCCCTAAACCCAAAACCTAATCCTTAATCTATAATCTTTTTTCCAAAACTATTAATCCAAAATCTCTAAACCCTATAACCTAATTTATAATCTCTAACCCCTAATCTTTTATCTCTAATCCTTAATCCATAATATTTAATCATTAATCCCTTAATCCATATATCTTAATCCCTAATCCATAAACCTTAATCCTTAATCCTTAATCCTTATCCCTAATTCTTAATCACTGCTCCAAAATCCTTATTTCTTAATCTCTAACCCCTACACCAAAACCTAATCACCAATCCCTTATCTTTATTTCATAACCCTTAGTCCCAAATCCCTCTTTTCTAATCTCTAATCCTAAATCCCTAATCGATAACCCCAAATCCCTCCCTCCCTAATGCATAATCTCTAATTCCTAATACCTAATTTCTAATCTCTAAGCCCTCACTCATTATTCCATAATCTGTCTTCTTCTTCTTCTTCCTCCTCTTCCTCTTCTTCTACTTCTACTTCTTCCTCATCTTCTTCTTATTCTTCTTCCACTTCTTCCTAAGCTTCCTCCCCTTCTACTTCTTCCTATTGTTCTTCTTATTCTTCTTCTTCTTCCTTTTTCTCTTCTTGTTCTTCTTGCTCTTCTTCTTTCTCTTCTTCTACTTTTTCTTCTTCCCCTTCCTCTTCTTCTTCTCCTTCTCCTCCTTCCTATTCTTCCTCTTCTTCTTCTTCTTCTTCTTCTTCTTCTCTACTTCTTCTTCTTCCTTTTATTCTTCTTCTTCTTCTTCTTCTTTTTCTTCTTCTTTTGCCTATTATTCTCCCTTTTTATCTTCTCCTACCCCTTCCACTTCCCCTTCCTCTTCCTCTTCTTCGTCTCCTTCTTCTTCTTCTTCCTCAACTTCTTTCTTCTTCCTTCTTCCATTTTCCTTCTTCCTTCTTCCATTTTTCTTCTTCCTTCTTCCTTCTTCCTTCTTCCATTTTTCTTCTTCCTTCTTCTTTCTTCCTACTTCCATCTTCTTTCTTCCGTCTTCTTTCTTCTTTCTTCTTTCTTCTTTCTTCTTTCTTCTTCTTCTTCTTCTTCTTCTTCTTCCTCTTCTTCTTATTCTTCTTATTCTTCCTCTTCTTCTTCTTCTTCTTCTTTTTCTTCTTCTTCTACTTCCTCCACTTCTTCTTCGTCTTCTTCTTCTCCTCTTGCTCTTCTCCTTCTTCCTTTTCCTCTTCTTCTTTTTCTGCTTCATCTTCTTCATCATCTTCTCCATTTTCTACTCCTCTTCATAATTTTCTTATTCTTCCTCTTCCCCTACTTCTTCTTCTTCCCCTTCTTCTCCTTAATATTCTTCATCTATTTCTTAATCTTCTTCTTCTTCTTTTTTTTCTTCTTCTTTATCATCTTCTTTTTCTTCTTCTCTTCTTCTTCTTCTTCTTCTTCTTCTTCTCCTTCTCCTTCTCAGTCTTCATCACCTTCTCCTTCTTCTCCTCCCTATTCTTGTCATCCTCTTTCTCCTGCTCTTTCTTCTTCTTCTTATTCGTCGTCTTGTAGTTCTTTCATCTTTCTTCTTTCTTCTTTCTTCTTTCTCCATTCTTTTTCTTCTTCCTTCTTTCTTCTTCATTCCTCCATCCTTCTTTCTTATTTTTTCTTCGTTCTTCTTTCTTCTTTCAACTTCCTTCTTTATTCTTCCTTTTCTTCTTCCTCTTCTTCTTTCATGTCTTCTTTTTCTTTCTTCCCAATTCTAAATGCTTCATCTTTAATCCATAACCTCTAATCCCTAATCCAAAATCCTCAATCCCTAATCCCTAATCCATTATCAAAAATCCTTAATTCTTAATCTCTAATATCTAATCCCTAATCCTTAATCATTAATCCTTAATCCCTAATACCTAATCTCTAATCCCTAATCCAAATAGAAACCTCTTAATCCCTAATCTTAAATGTTATTCTTTAAAACCTAATCTTTAATCAAAAATCCTTAATCATTAATCTTTAAATCCCTAATTTTTAATATTTGATCCCTTAATCATTAATCCTTAATCTTTAATCCCTAATCTTTAATCATTCATCCGTTCATCCCTAATCCTTAATCCTTAAACCCTACTTCTTATTACTTAATCCATAATATCTAATCCCTAATCTCTAATACCTAATACCTAATCCCTCCCTCCTTAATCCCTAATATCTAATCCATAATACCTAATCTTTAATCCCTAATCCCTCAATCCATAATCTGTAATATTTATTCCCTAATCCCTATTCCCTCCCTCCTTAATCCCTAATCTCTAATCCCAAACTCCTAATCCCTTAACCCCTAATCAATCTCTTCTTCCTCTTCATATTCTTCTTCTTCCTCATTCCCTTCTTCTTCTTCTTCTTCCTCTTGTTCCTCATCTTCCTCAAATCCTTCTTCTTCTTCTTCTTCTACTTCTTCCTTTTCTTCTACTTTGTTCTCTTCTTCGACTTCTTCATTTTTGTCGTCTTCTTCCTTTACTTCTTCTTTTTCTTCTTCTCCATCATCTTTCTCTTATTCTTATTCTCTTATTCTTCTTCCTCTCATTCTTCTTTTTCCTCTTCTTCTTCTACTTCATTTTCTACTCCCTTTCTTGTTCTTCTTGTTCCTCTTCTTCTTCTACTTCTTCTTCTCCTTCTGCTTCTTCTTCTTCTTCTTCTTCTTCTTCTTCTTCTTCCTCTTCTTCTTCTTCTTCTTCTTCCTCTTCCTCCTTCTTCCTCTCCTTCTCTTTGTCTTTCTCCTTCTCCTTCTCTTTCTCTATCTCTACTCCTTCCCCTTCTCCATCTCCATCTCCATCTCCATCTCCTTCTCCTTCTCCTTCTCATCCTCCACCCCATCCTCCTCCTTCTCATCCTCCTCCCCATACTTCTTCTCCTTCTCCTTCTTCTTCTTCTTCCTTCTTTCTTCTTTCTTCTCTTTCTTCTTTCTCCTTTCTTCTTTCTTCTTTCTTTTTTCTTCTTTCTCTTTTCTTCTATCTTCTTTCTTTTTTCTTCATTTTTCTTCCTTCTTCCTTCCTCATTCCTTCTTCCTTGTTCCTTCTTCCTTCTTCTTTCTTCCTTCTTTCTTCTTTATTCTTCCTCTTCTTTTTCTTCTTCTTCTTATTCTTTTTCCTCTTCTACTTCCTCTTCTTCTTCTTCTTTCTTCTCTCTTCACTCTTCCTTCTACCTTCTTCCTTCTTCCTTTCCCTTAATCCCTAATCCCTAATCCCTAATCCTTAATCATTAATCTATAATTACTAATCCATCACTAATCTCCAATCGTTAATCTTCAATCCCAAATTTTTAATCCCTAATCCCTAACCCCTAATAACTAAACCTTAATCTCTAATCCCTAATCTATAATACCTAATCTATAATCCATTATCCCTTCTCTAATCCCTAACCATTAATCCCTAATCCCTAATCCTTAATGACTAAACACAAATCCTTAATCCCTAATCCCAAATCTCTCATGCTTGTCTAAATCCCTTAATATATAATCTCCAATCTCTAATCTCTAACCTTAAATTCTACGTCCCTAATCTCTAATCTCTAATCCCTCATCTCTATTCCCTAATACTTAATCCTTAATCCTAAATCCCAAATCTTTAATCCTTAATCCTTAATAATTAATCTCCTAAACCTTAATCTCTTCATCCCTAATCCCTAATCCCTATTGCTTATTCTTAGTTCTTACTTTCTGATCCTAAATCCATAACCCATAAACCCAAATCCTTAATTGCTAACCCCAAAATCCCTAATCCCACTCTCCCTAATCATTAATCTATACCGCTTAAAACAAAATCCCTAATCATTCATTTCTTAATACCTAATCTCTAACCCCAAAGTCCATAATCCTGAATTCATCTCTTCTACCTCTTCTTCTTTTTCTTCCTCTCTACTTCCTCTTGTTCTTTCTCTTCTTCTTCCTCTTCTTCCTCATCTTTCTCTTCTTCTACTTCTTCCTATTCCTCTTCCTTTTCTTCTTCCTCTTGTTCTCATTTGTTTTTTCATCTTCTTCTTCTTCTTCCACTTCTTCTTCCGCCTCTTCTTGTTGTTCTTCTCTTTCTTCTTTTCTTGTTATCCTTATTCCTCTTCTTCATACTCTTCTCTTCTTCTTCTTCTTTTACTTCTTCTTCCTTGATTTCTTCTACTTCTTCTTCTTTCTTCTTCTTCCACAACTTCTTATTCTTCTTCTTTTTCTTCTTCTTCTCTTTTTTCTTCTTCTTCTTCTTCTTCTCTTTTTCTTTCTCCTTCTTCTTCTCCAACTACTTCTCCTACTCCTACTCTTTCTCCTTCTCCTTCATGATCTCCTTCTCCTTCTCCTTCTCCTTCTCTTTCTCCCCCTCCTCTTTCTAATCCTTCTCCTTCTTCTTCTTATTCTTCTTCGTTCTTCCTATTTTCTTCTTTCTTCTTTCCTCATTCTTCTTTCTTTTTTCTTCTTCATTTCTCCTTCTTCCTCCCTCCTTCCTTCTTCTTTCCTTCTTCCTTCTTCCTTGTTCCTTCGTCTTTATTCTTCCTCGTCTTATTATTCTTTTTCCTCTTCTTTTTACTCTTCTTCTTCTTCTTCTTCTTCTTCTTCTTTCTTCATTCTTCTTTCTTCCTTCTTACTTCTTCCATCTCTTTAATCTTTAATCCCTAATCCCTAACTATAATCCTTAATCACTAATCCATCCCTAATCTCTAATCCTTAATATTTAATCCTTAACCACTAATCCCTAATCTCTAATCGTTAAACTCTAATCCCTAATACATAATCCCAAATACCTAATCCATAATCCTTAATTCATAATCCATAATCCTTATACTCTAATATCTAATCACTAATCCCTAATGCCTAATCCTGAATCACTAGTCCCTAATCCTTAATTCTTAATTCCTAATCTCTAATACTAATCCTAATCCCCTAACCTCTAATCCCTAATCTCTAATCTTTAATCTTAAATTCTACATCCCTAATCTCTAATGTCTAATACCTAATCCTTTTGTAATAAATCCTTTAATTCTAAATCTTGAATCTCAAATGCCTAATCACTAATCTCTTCATCCTTAATCCTTAAACCTTAGTTCCTAATCCCTAATCCCAAAACCCTATTAATTCCATAACCTTTACTCCCTAATCCCTTATCCCTAACCCATAAACTATAATCCCTAATTGCAATCTCTCAAATCCCTAATCTATAGTCCCTAATCCCTCCCTTCCTAATCTTTAATTCCAATTACCTAATAAATAATCACTACTTAGACACTAATCTCTAATCTTTAACCTCTAACCTCCAATCCCTAATCCCTAATTCATCTCTTCTTCCTCTCCTTCTTCTACTTCTTTTTCCTCTTCTACATCTTCTTCTTCCTTCTCCTCTTCTTCTACTTCTTCTTAATCATTCCCTTCTTCTTCTTCCTCTTCTTCCTCATCTTCCTCTACTTCTTCTTCTTCTTCTTCCTCTTCTTCCTCTTCTTCTTCTTCCTCTTCTTCTTCTTTTTCTTCTTCTTCTCCTACTTCTTCTTCTTCTTTTTCCTCTTCTTCTTCTTCTTCTTCAACATCTTCTTCTCCTTCCTCTTCTTCTTCTTCTTCTTCTTTTTTCTACATCATCATCTTCTTCCTCTTCTTCTTTTTGCTCTTCTTCTTCTTCTTCTTCTCCTTCCTCTTTTTATTCTTTTTCTTCTTCTTCCCTTTCTTCGTCTTCTTCTTCCCCTTCTTCTCTTTTCTTTCTCCTCTTCTTCCTTTTCATTATACTCTTTTTTTTTCTTCTTCTTCTTCTTCAACTTCTTCTTCTTCATCCTCTGCTTCTTTTTCTTCGCCTGCTACTTCTATTTTTTTCAGCTTCCTTCTTCTTCTTCTTCTTCTACTTTCAACTTTAATCTTCTTTCTCCTCTTCTTCTTCTTATTCTTTTTCTTTTTCTTCTTCTTCTCCTTCTTCTTCCTCTTCATCTTCTTCTTCTTTTTCCTTTTCTTGTTCTTTTTCTTCTTGTTTTGGTCCTTCTTCATCATCTTCATCA
>JAIUJO010001124.1:120000-127500 GCA_023846275.1 Vanilla planifolia | reverse complement strand
GTGATAAAGAAGAAGAAGAAGAAGAAGGACGATGAAGAAGAAGAAGAACGAGAAGAAGAAGAAGATGAAAAGGAAGACAAAGAAGAAGAAAAATAAGAAGAAGAAGAAGAAGAAGATGAAGAAGAAGGCGAAGAAGATGAAGAAGAAGAAGAAGGAGAAGAAGGCGAAGAAAGAGATGGAGAGGAAGAAGAAGAAAAAGAAGAGAAAGAAGAAGGTGGAGGAGGAGGAGGAGAAGAAGAAGAAGAGGAAGATGAAGAATGATAAGAATAAGAAAAAGTAGAAGAAGAACAAGAAGATGAAGTAGAAAAAAGAGAAGATGAAGAAGAAGAAGAAGAGAAAGAAGAAGAAGAAGGAAAGGAAGAAGAAGAAGAAGAAGAAGAAGAAGAGGAAGAGGAAGAGGAATAATAATAAGGCAAAGAAGAAGACGAGGTAGAAGAAGTAGAAGAAGAAGAAGTAGAAGAAGTAGAAGAAGAAGAAGAAGAAGAAGAACAATAATAATAATAAGGCAAAGAATAAAAAGACGAAGAAGAAGAAGAAGAAGGAGAAGAAGACAAAGAAGAAGAAGTAGACAAATAGAAGAAGACTAAGATGACGAATAAGAAGAAGACGAGAAAAGGAAGTGGAAGAAATAGAAGAAGAAGAAGAATAATAAGAAGAAGAAGGAGATGAAGAAGAAGACGAAGAAGAAGAAGAAGAAGAAGAAAAAGACAAGGAACAAGAAGAAGAAGACAAAGAAGGCACAAAAGAAGTTGAAGAAGTAGAAGAAGAAGAAGAAGAAAAAGAAGGAGGATGAAGAAAAAAGAAGTAGAAGAAGACAAGAAAGAAGAAGTAGAAGAAGAAGACAAAGAAGATGAACAATAGGAAGAAGAACAAGAAGAAGAAGGAGAAGAAGATGAAGAAGAAGAAGAAGATGATGATGAAAAAAGAAGAAGATGATGAAGAAGAAGATGAAGAAGAAGAGCACGAATAAGAAGAAGAAGAAGAAGGTGGAAGTAGAAAAATTAGGCGAAGAAGGAGAAGAGCAAGACGACGAAGAAGAAGAAAACAGATATGAACAAGAGAAAGAAGAGGAAAAAGAAGAAGACGAAGAAGAAGAAGTAGAAAAGAAGAGCGATAAGAAGTAAAAGAAGAAGAAGAACAAGACAAGAAGAAGAAGAAGAAGAAGATTTTGAAGATGAAGAGGAAGAAGAATATGAAGAGGAAGAAAAAAAAGAAGAAAGAAAAGAATAATAGTTTTAATAAATATAATGATAATAATAACAATAATAATAATAATAATAATGATAAAAACGAAGAAGAAGAAGAAAGAGAAGAAGCAGAAGGAAGAAGAAGTAAAAGAAGAAGAAGAAGAAGAAGAAGAAGCCGCAGGAGAAGAAGCAGCAGAAGAAGAAGAAAGAGAAGAAGAAGAACGAGGAGAAGAAGAAGGTGAAGAAGAAAAAGAAGAAGAACAAGAACAAGAAGAAGAAGGAGGAGAAGTAGAAGGAGAATAAGAAAAGGAAGACAAAGAAGAAGAAGAAGAAGAAGAAGAAGAAAAAGAAGAAGAAGAAGAAGATGAAGAAGAAGGAGAAGAAGAAGGTGGAGAAGAAGGAGAAGAAGAAGAAGAAAAATAAGAAGAAAAAGAAGAAGTGGAAGAAGAAGAAGATGAAGAAGGACAAGAAGAAGTGGAAGAAGAAGAAGTCGAAGAAGAGGAAGTAGAAGAAGTAGAGGAAGAAGACGAAGAAGAAGAAAATGAAGGCGAAGAAGAAGAAGAAGACGAAGAAGAAGAAGTAGAAGATGAAGGATCAAAAAAAGAAGAAGATGAAGAAGAAGAAGATGATGAAGAAGAAGATGAAAAAGTAGAGGACAAATAAGAAGAAGAAGAAGAAATGGAAGTAGAAAAATAAGGCGAAGAAGCACAAGAATAAGACAAAGAAGAAGAAGATTACAGATATGAACAAGAAATAGAAGAGGAAGAAGAAAAAGACGACGAAGAAGAAGAAGAAAAGAAGAACAAGAATAAGTAAAAGAGGAAGAAGAAGAAGACAAAGAAGAAGAAGAAGAAGTAGAACATGTTGAAGATGAGAGGAAGAAGAATATGGAGAGGAAGAGAAAGAAGAAGAAGGAGAAGAATAATAGTTATAATAAATATAATAATAATAATAATAATAATAATAGTAATAATAATAATAATAATAGTGATAAAGAAGAAGTAGAAGAAGGAAGTATAAGCAAAAGAAGAAGAAGAAGAAGAAGAAGAAGAAGAAGAAGCTATAGAAGAAGAAGCAGTAGAAGAAGAAGAAGAAGGAGAAGAAGAAGGAGAAGGAGAAGAAGAAGGTGAAGAAGAAGAAGAAGAACAAGAAGAAGAAGAAGGAGATGTAGAAGGAGAATAAGAAGAAGAAGACGAAGAAGAAGAAGAAAGAGAAGAAGAAGAAGAAGGAGAAGATGGAGAAGTAAAAGAAGAAGAAGAAGAAGTAGAAGAATAAGAGGAAGCAGACGAAGAAGAAGAAGAAGAAGAAGAAGAAGTGGAAGAAGAAGAAGAAGAAGAAGAAGAAGACGAGGGAGAGGAAGTAGAAGAAGAGGACGAAGAAGACGAAGAAGAAGAAATTGAACACGAAGAAGATGTAGAAGAAGACGAAGAAGAAGTAGAAGAAGACGAAGAAGAAGAAGTAGAAGATGAAGAATAAGAAAAAGAAGAAGATGAAGACGAAGAAGATGATGAAGAAGAATATGGAGAAGAAGAGGACGAAAAAGAAGAAGAAGAAGAAGTCGAAGTAGAAAAACAACGATAAGAAGGAGAAGAATAAGACGATGAAGAAGAAGAAGACTGATACGATCAAGACAAAGAAGAGGAAGAAGAAGAAGGCAAAGAAGAAGAACAAGAACAAAAAGAAGCAAAAGAAGAAGAAGAACAAGACAAAGCAGAAGAAGAAGAAGAACATGTTGAATATGTAGACGAAGAAGAATATTAAGAGGAAGAAAAAGAAGAAGAAGAATAATAGTTACAATAAATATAATAATAACAATAATAGTAATAATAATAATAATGATAAAGAAGAAGAAGAGGAAGAAGAAGAAGTAGGAGAGGAAGAAGAAGGAAGAAGAAGCAAAAGAAGAAGAAGAAGAAGACGAAGACGAAGAAGAAGAAGAAGATGAAAAAGAAGAAGAAGAAGAAGAAGCAGCAGAAGAAGGAGGAGAAGAAGGAGGAGAAGAAGAAGGTGAAGAAGAAGAAGAAGAAGAAGAAGAAGAAGGAGAAGTAGAAGGAGAATAAGAAGAAGAAGACGAGATGAAGAAGAAGAAGAAAGAGAAGAAGAAGAAGAAGAAGAAGAAGGAGAAGAAAAAGAGGGAGAAGAAGAAGAAGAAGGAGAAGAAAAAGGGGGAGAAGAAGAAGAAGAAGAAGAAGAATAGGAAGAAGAAGAAGAAGAAGACGAAGAAGTGGTAGTAGAAGAAAAGGAAGAAGAAGAAGAAGGAGGAGAAGAAGAAGAAGAAGACGAAGAAAAAGAAGTAGTAGGCGAAGAATAAGAAAAAGAAGAAGACGAAGAAGAAGATGATGAAGAAGAAGAAGATGAAGAACAACACAAATAAGAAGAAAAGAAGTAGAAGTACAAAAATAAGGCGAAGAACGAGAAGAATAAGTCAAACAAGAAGAAGAAGACGGACATGAACAATGCAAATTAGAGGAAGAAGAAGATGATGACAACGAAGAAGAAGAAGAAAAACAAGAATAAGTAGAAGAAGAAGAAGAAGAACTAGACAAAGATGAAGAAGAAGAAGAAAATGTTGAGGACGAAGAAGAAGAACAATTTGAAGAGGAAGAAAAAGAAGAAGAAGAAGTACAATAATATTTTAATAAATCTAACAAAAATAATAATAATGATAATAACAATAATAATAATAATAATAATAATAATAATAATAATAATGAAGAATAAGAATATGAAGAAGAAGAAGAAGAAGATGGAGAAGAGGAAGAAGAGGATGAAGTCGGAGAAGAAAAAGAAAAAGAAGAAGAAGATGAACAAATGGAACAAGAAGAAGAAGAAGAAGACAAAGAAGAAGAGGAAGAAAAAGAAGAAGAAGAAAAAGTCAAAGAATTAGATGACTAAGAAGAGGAAGAAGAAGGAGAAGAAGAAGACAAAGAAGAAGAAGAAGAAGAAGAAGAAGAAGAAAGAGTAGAAGACAAAGAAGAATAACAAGAAGTAGAAGACGACGAAGAAGAAGAAGTAGAAGAAGAAGACGAAGAAGAAAAAGAGGAAGAAGAAGAAAAGAAGAGGAAGACAAACAATAAGAAGACTAAGAAGAAGATGAAGAAGAAGAACAAGAAGAATAAGAAGAAGATGATGATCATGAAGAAGAAGAAGAAGAAGAAGGAGAAGAAGTATTAGAAAGAGACAAAGAAGAAGATGAAAAAGAATAAGAAAATGAACAAGAAGAAGAAGGAGAAGAAGATGAAGAAGGAGATGAAGAACAAGAAGAAGAAGAGGAAGAAAAGAAGACGAAAAAGAAGAAGAAGAGGAGAAGAAAAAGAAGATGAAGGAGATGAAAAAGAAGAAGTAAAAGAAGAAGAAAAATAAGAAGAAGAAGACGAAGAAGAAGAAGAAGAAGACGAAGGTGAAGAAGAATAACACGAAGGAGAAGAAGAAGAAGAAGAAGAAGAAGAAGAAGAAGAAGAAGAAGAAGACAAAGAAGAATAAGAAGAGGATGAAGTAGATGGTGAAGAACAAGAAGAAGAAGAAGAAAAAAAATAAGAACAAGAAGAACAAGAAGAAGATAAAAAAGAAGAAGACTAAGAAGAAGAAGAAGAAGAAGAAGAAGAAGAAGAAGGAGACAAAGAAGAAGGACAAGAAGAAAAAGAAGAAAAGAAGAAGAAGAAGAAGAAGAAGAAAAAGAAGAAGACAAAGAAGAGTAAGGACAAGAAGAAGAAGAAGGAGAAGAGGACTATGAAGGAGAAGAAGGCCAAGAAAAGGAAGAAGGGGAAGGCACAAAAAAAGAAGAAGGAGAACAAAGAGAAGAAGTAGAAGATGATGAAGATGAAGATGAAGTAGATGGAGAAGAAGAAGAAGAAAAAGACAAAGAAAGATAAAAAATAAGAAGAAAGAAGAAGAAGAAGATGTTGAAAAAGAAGAATTAGAAGAAGAAGAGGAGGACGAGGAGGAGGAAGAAGAAGAAGGAGGAGGACGAGAAGAAGAAGAAAAAGAAGAAGAAGGAGACAAAAAAGAAGTAGTAGTAGAAGAAGAAAATAAGAAGAAGAAGATGAAGAAGAAGAAGAATAAGGTGAAGGAGAAGAAGAAGAGGAAGAAGAAGAAGAAGAAGAAGAAGAAGAAGAAGAAGAAGTGGATCAAGAAAAAGAAGAAGAAGAAGAAGAATAAGAAAAAGAAGTAGAAAAAGAAGAAGAAGTAGAAGAAAATGAAGAAGAAGAATGAGAAAAAGGAGAAGAAGGGAACAAGAAGAAGGAGGAGAAGAAGAAGGTGAAGAAAAAGAAGAAGAAGAAGAAGAAGAACAAGAAGAAGAAGAAGGAGAAGTAGAAGGAGAATAAGAAGAAGAAGACGAAGAAGAAGAAGGAGAAAGAGAAGAAGAAGAAGAAGAAGAAGAAGAAGTGGGAGAAGAAGAAGAAGTAGGAGAAGAAGAGAGGGAGAAGATGAAGAAGAAGAAGAAGAAGAAGAAGAGGAAGAAGAAGAAGATGATGAAGAAGAAGAAGTGGAAGAAGAACAAGAAGAAGAAGAAGAAGAAGAAGACGAAGAGGAAGCAGAAGAAGAAGAGGAAGAAGAAGAAGGAGGAGAAGAATAAGATGAAGATGAAGAAAAAGTAGAAGATGAAGAAGAAGAAGAAGAAGAAGAAGAAGAAGAAGAAGAAGACAAAGAAGAAGATGAAGAAGAAGAGGAAGATGATGAAGAAGAAGACGAATAAGAAGAAGAAGAAGAAGAAGTAGAAGTACAAAAATAAGGCGAAGAATGAGAAGAATAAGCCGAAGAAGAAGAAGAAGATTGATATGAACAATGCAAATTAGAGGAAGAAGAAGATGACGACAACAAAGAAGAAGAAGAACAAAAGGAATAAGTAGAAGAAGAAGAAGAAGAACTAGACAAAGAAGAAGAAAAAGAAAATGTTGAAGATGAAGAAGAAGAACAATTTGAAGAGGAAGAAAAAGAAGAAGAAGGAGGACAATAATAATTATAATAAATCTAACAATAATAATAATAATAATAATGATAACAAATACAACAAGAATAATAATAATAATAATGAAGAATAAGAAGAAGAAGAAGAAGAAGGAGAAGAGGAAGAAGAAGATGAAGTAGGAGAAGAAAAAGAAAAAGAAGAAGATGAACAAATGGAAGAAGAAGAAGAAGAAGAAGACAAAGAAGAAAAAGAAGAAAAAGAAGAAGAAAAAGTCGAAGAAGTAGATGACTAAGAAGAGGAGGAAGAAGAAGAAGAAGACGAAGACGAAGAAAAAGAAGAAGAAGAAGAAGAAGAAGAAGAAGAAGAAGAAGAAAGTGTATAAGAAAAAGAAGAATAACAAGAAGTAGAAGACGACGAAGAAGAAGAAGTAGAAGAAGAAGACGAAGAAGAAAAAGACTAAGATGAAGAATAAGAAGAGGATGACAAACAATAAGAAGACTAAGAAGAAGAAGAAGAAAAAGAAGAATAAGAAGAAGATGATGATCATGAAGAAGAAGAAGAAGGAGAAGAAGTATCAGAAAAAGACAATGAAGAAGACGAAAAAGTAGAAGAAAAAGAAGAAGAAGAAGAAGAAGAAGAAGGAGAAGAAGATGAAGAAGAAGGAGATGAAGAACAAGAAGAAGAAGAGGAAGAAAATAAGACGAGAAAGAAGAAGAAGAGGAGAAGAAGAAGAAGAAGAAAAAGAAGATGAAGGAGATGAAAAAGAAGAAGTAGAAGAAGAAGAAAAATAAGAAGAAGAAGACGAAGAAGTAGAAGAAGAAGACAAAGGTGTAGAAGAATAACGCGAAGGAGAAGAAGAAGAAGAAGAAGAAGAAGAAGAAGACAAAGAAGAATAAGAAGAGGATGAAGAAGTTGTTGAAGAATAAGAATAAGTAGAAGAAGAAGAAAAAGAAGAACATGAAGAAGACAAAAAAGAAGAAGACTAAGAAGAAGAAGAAGAAAAAGAAGAAGAAGGAGACAAAGAAGAAGGACAATAAGAAAAAGAAGAAAAGAAGAAGAAGAAGAAGAAGAAGAAGAAGAAGAAGACAAAGAAGAGTAAGGACAAGAAGAAGAAGAAGAAAAAGAAGAAGAATAGTACTATGAAAGAGAAGAAAAGAAAAGGAAGAAGTGGAAGGCACAAAAAAGAAGAAGGAGAACACGGAGAAAAAGTAGAAGATGATGAAGTTGAAGAAGTAGATAGAGAAGAAGAAGAAGAAAAAGACAAAGAAAGATGAAAAATGAGAAGAAAGAAGACGAAGAAGAAGAAGATGTTGAAAAAGAAGAATTAGAAGAAGAAGAAGAGGAGGAAGAGGATGAGGAGGAAGAGGAAGAACAAGAATAAGAAGAAGGAGGAGGAGAAGAAGA
>JAIUJO010001124.1:107500-110000 GCA_023846275.1 Vanilla planifolia | reverse complement strand
TAATAATAATAATAATAATAATAATAATAACAATAATAATAACAATAATAATAATAATAATAATAATAATAAGAAGGATAAGTGGGAGAAGAAGGGGAAGAAGAAGAAGAAGAAGAAGATGTAAAAGAAGAAGACAAAGAAGAAGAAGTAGAAGATGAAGAAGGTGAAGAAGAAGAAGAAGAAGAAAGAGAACAGGTAGTAGTAGTAGTAGTAGTAGTAGAAGAAGAAGAAGAAGATGTTGAGGAAGAAGAAGAATAAGAACAAGAAGTTAACAAAAAAGGCGAAGCAAATGAAGAAGAAGAAGAAGATAAAGAAGAAGAAGATGAAGAAGATGAAGAAGAAAAAGAAGAAGAAGAATAAGGAAAAGAAGTAGAAGAAGAAGAAGTAGAAGTAAAAGAAGAAGAAGGAGAAGAAGAAGAAGAAGAAGACGATGAAGAAGAAGAAGAAGAAGAAGGAAAAGAAGAAAATGAAGAAGAAAATAAGAAGAAGAAGAAGAAGAAGAAAAAGAAGAAGACAAAGAAGAAGAAGAAGAGGAAGAAGAAGATGGCAAAGAAGAAAAAGACGAAAATGAAGAAGAGGAAGAAGAAGAAGAAGAAGACAAAGAAGAAGAGGACTAAAAAGAAGAAGAAGAAGAAGAAAAAGTAGAAGAATAAGACAAAGAATAAGAAGGATAAGAACAAGCAGAAGAAGAAGATGATAAAGAACAAGAAGAAAAAGACAATGAAGAAGAAGATGGTGGAGAAAGGGAAGAAGAAGAAGGCACAGAAGAGGAAGGAGAACAAGAAGAAGAAGAAGATGATGATGAAGATGAAAAAAAGTAGTAGAAGAAGAATAAGAAGACAAAGAAGAAGTTGAAGAAGAAGAAGAAGAAGAAGTTGATGATGAAGAAGATGAAGATGAAGAAGAAGACGAAGAGGTGGAGGAAGAAGAAGAAGGAGAAGAAGAAGTACAAGAATAAGAAAAATAAGAACAAGAAAAAGAAAAAGAAGGCAAAAAAGAAGAAGTAGAAGAAGAAGAAAAATAAGAAGTAGAAGAACAAGACAAAGGAAAAGAAGAAAAAGAAGAAGAAGAAGAAGAAGAAGAAGAAGAACAAGAAGAAGAAGATGAGGAAGAAGACGAAGAGGAACAAGAAGAGGAAGAAGAAGAAGATGAAGAAGAAGAAGTAGTAGTAGTAGTAGTAGAAGAAAAAGCAGAAAAAGAAGAAGAAGAATAAAAAGAAGAAGGAGAAGAACAAGAAGAAGAAGACGAAGACGAAGAAGATGGAAAAGAAGAAGAAGAAGAAAAAGATGAAGAAGATGATGAAAAGAAGAAGAAGACGAGAAAGAAGAAGTAGAGAAAGAAGTAGAATATGAGGAAAAAGGAAGAGAAAAGAAGTAGAAGAAGAAGAAGAACAAACAGAAGAAGAATTGATGAAGAAGAAGAAGACAAAGACGTAGATGAGGAAGAATAATAAGAAGACGAAGACGAAGAAAAAGGTGAAGATGAAAGAGGAGGAGGAGGAGGAGGAGGAGGAGGAGGAGGAGGAGGAGGAGAAGAAGAAGAAGAAGAAGAAGAAGATAAAGAAGAAGAAGAAGAAAAAAGGAGAAAAAGAAGGAGAAAAAGAAGAAGAAGAAGAAGAGAAAGAAGAAGAAGAGGAAGAAGAAGAACAACAAGAAAAAGAAGAAAAAGAAGAACAAGAAGAAAAAGAAGGCAAAGAAGTAGAAGAAGAAGAAGAAGCGAAAGATGAAGAAGAAGAAGAAGAAGAAGAGGAAGAACTGATGAAGAAGAAGAAGATAAAGAAGAAAACAAAGAAGAATAAGGAGATGAACAAGAAGAAGAAGAAAAAGAAGAAGAACTAGAAGACAATGAAGAAGAGCACAAAGAAGAGGAAGAAGAAGGCAAAGATGAAGAAGGAGATGAAGAGGGAGAAGAAGATGAAAAAGAAGACAAAGAAGATGAAGAAGACAACAATGAATAGGAGGAGGACGAGGAGAAGAAGAAGAAGAAGAAGATGATGATGATGATGAAGATGAAGAAGAAGAAAAAGAAGAAGAAGGAGGAGAAGAAGAGGGAGTAGAAGGAGAAGAAGAAGAAGAAGGAGAAGATGAACAAGGAGAACAAAAGAAGAAGAGGAAGAAGAAGTAGTAGAAGAAGACAAAGACAAGGAAGAAGAAGAAAAAGAAGAAGGAGAACAAGAATAAGAAGAAGAAGTAGAAAAATGAGAAGAAGGTGAAGAATAAGAAGAAGTGAAAAGAAGAAGAAGAAGAAGGTGAAGAAAATGAAGAACAATAAGGAAGAGGAGGAGGAGGAGGACGAGAAGAAGAAGAAGAAGAAGAAGAAGAAGAAGAAGTAGACGAAGAAGAAGAAGAAGAAAAAGAAGAAGTGGAAGAAAAAGATCAAGAAGAATAAGAAAAAGAAAAAGAAGAAGAAGAAGAAGAAGAAGAAGAAGAAGTAGAAGAAAAGGATTAAGAACATGATGAAGAAGCAGAAGAAGGGTAAGAAGAAATAGAAGAAGATGAAG
>JAIUJO010001124.1:100000-105000 GCA_023846275.1 Vanilla planifolia | reverse complement strand
AAAGAAGAAGAAGAAGAAGTAGAAAAAGAATAAGAACAAGGAAAAGAAGAAAATGAAGGTAGAGGAGGAGAGGAAGAAGAAGAAGAAGACAAAGATGAAAAAGAAGAAGAAGACGAAGAAGAAGAAGGACAAGAAGAAAAAGAAGAAGACAAAGAAGAAGAGGAAATGGATGACAAAGAAGAAGAAGAAGAAGAACAAGAAGAAATAGATGAAGTAGGAGAAGAAGAAGAAAAGTAGAAGAAGAAGAAGAAGAAGATGAAAAAGAAGAATGAGAAGAAGAAGGATAAGCAAGAGAAGAAGAACAAGAAGAAGAAGAAGAACAAGAAGAAGAATTAAATGAAGAAAAAGAAGAAGAAGAAGAAGAAGAATGAGAAGAAGGATAAGTGGGAGAGGACGAAGAAGAAGAAGAAGAAAAGGATCAACAAGAAGACAAAGAAGAAGAAGAACATGAAGAAGGTGAAGAAGAAGAAGAACATGAAGAAGGTGAAGAAGAAGAAGAAGAAGAAGAAAGAGAAGTGATGGTAGTAGTAGTAGTAGTAGAAGAAGAAGAAGAAGAAGAAGAAGTTAAAGAAAAAGGCAAACCAAATGAAGAAGAATAAGAAGATAAAGAAAAAGAAGAAGATGAAGAAGATAAAGATGAAAAAGGAGAAGAAGAAGAAAAAGAAGAAGAAGAAGAAGAAGAAGAAGAAGAAGATGCAAAAGAAGAAGAAGAAGAAGAAGAAGAAGAAGGAGAAGAAGAAGATGAAGAAGAAGAAAATGATGATGAAGAAGAAGAAGAGGAGGATTAAGAAGAAAAGAAGTAAAATTTGAAGTAGAAGAAGAAGAAGAAAAGTAGAAGAAGAAGAAGAAGAAGATGAAGAAGAAGAATGAGAAGAAGAAGGATAAGCAAGAGAAGAAGAAGAAGAAGAACAAGAAGAACAAGAAGAAAAAGTAAATGAAGAAAAAGAAGAAGAAGAAGAAGAAGAATGAGAAGAAGGATAAGTGGGAGAGGACGAAGAAGAAGAAGAAGAAAAAGATGAAGAAGAAGACAAAGGAGAAGAAGAACATGAGGAAGGTGAAGAAGAAGAAGAAGAAGAAAGAAAAGTGATGGTAGTAGTAGAAGAAGAAGAAGAAGAAGAACAAGAAGTTAAAGAAAACGACAAACCAAATGAAGAAGAATAAGAAGATAAAGAAAAAGAAGAAGATGAAGAAGTTAAAGATGAAAAAGGAGAAGAAGAAGAAAAAGAAGAAGAAGAAGAAGAAGAAGAAGAAGAAGAAGAAGAAGATGCAAAAGAAGAAGAAGAAGAAGAAGGAGAAGAAGAAGATGAAGAAGAAGAAGAGGTGGATTAAGAAGAAAAGAAGTAAAATTTGAAGAACAAAAAGAAGTCAATGAATAAGAAGAAAAAGAAGAGGATGAGGAAGAAAAAGAAGAAGAAGCAAAAGAAGAAGTTGAAGAAGAGGAAGATAAAGAAGAAAAAGGAGAAGAAAAAGTAGAAGAAGAAGAAGAAGTAGGAGAAGGAGAAGAAGTACAAGTAGAAGAAGAAGAAGGAGAAGAAGGAGAAGAAGTAGTAGAAGAAGAATAAATTGAAAAAGATGAAGAAAAAGAAGAAGAAGAAGAAAAAGTAGTAGAAGAAAGAGAAGAAGAACGAGAATAAAAAGGAAGAAGAAGATGAAGTTGTAGAAGTAGAAGAATAAAAGAAAGAGAAGTAGTAGAAGAAGAAAGATAAGAAGAAGATGAAAAACAAGAAGTCGAAGAAAAAGAAGAATAAGACACCGAAGATTAAGAAGAAGAAGAAGAAGATGAAGATTGAGAGGAGGAAGAAGAAGATGATAAGGAAGAAGAAGGAGAAGAAGACTAAGAAAAAGAAGAAGAAGAAGAAGAACGAGAAGAACGAGAAGAAGAAGAAGAAGAAGAAGGGGAAGAAGAAGAAGAAAAAGAAAAAGAAGAAGAAGAAGAAGAAGAAGAAGACGATGAAGAAGAAGAAGATAATGATGAATAAGAAGAAGAAGAAGAAGAAGAAGAAGAAGAAGGAGAAGAAGAAGAAGAAGAAGAAGAAGAAGAAGAAGGTGTAGAGGAAGATGAAGAAGAAGTTGAAGAAGAAGGAGAAGAAGAAGAAGGAGAAGAAGAACAAGAAGAAGAAGAAGGTGAAGAAGAAGAAGAAAAAGTTGAGGAAGAAGGAGAAGAAGAAGATGGGGAAGAAGAAGTAGATAAAAAAACATGAAGTAGAACAAGAAGTAGCCTTGGAAGAGGAAGAAGAAGAAGACGAAGAAGAATAAGACGAAGAAGAAGGACAAGATGAAGAAGAACAAGAAAAAGAAGAAGATAAAGAAGATGAAGAAGAGAAGGAAGAAGAAGAGGAATAAGAAGAAGAGGAAGAAGAAGAAGAAGAAAAATAAGAAAGAGAAGGAGTAGAAGAAGCTGAAAAAGGAGAAAAAGAAGAAGTAGAAGAAGATGAAGAAGGAGAAGGAGAAGGAGAAAGAGAAGGAGAAGAAGAAGAAGAAGTAGAAGTAGAAGAAGAAAAAGTCATAAAAGAAGAAGAAGAAGAAGAAGAAGATGTAGAAGAAGAAGAATAATGAAGAAGAAGAAGAAGAACAAGATGAAGAAGGACAAGAAGAAGAAGAAGAAGAAAGAGGAGAAGATGATAAAGGAGAGGAAGAAGTAGGAGGAGAAGAAGAAGATGATGAAGAAGAAGAAGAACAAGAGGATGTAGAAGAAGAAGTAGAAAAAGAAGAGGAAGAAGAAGAAGAAGAAGATGAAGAAGAAAGAAATGGAGAAAATTAAGGAGTAGGAAAAAGAAGAACAATAAGGAGGCGGTGGACAAGAAGAAGAAGAAGAAGAAAATGACAAAGATGAAGAAGAAGAAGAAGGCGAAGAAGGAGAAGAACAAGAAGCTGAAGAAGAAGAAGAAAAAGAAATAGTTGAAGAATAAGAAGAAGAAGAAAAACAAGAAGATGAAGAAGAAGAGGAAGATGTAAAACAAGAAGAAGAAGAAGAAGAAGAAGAAGATACAACGAAGAAGAAGAAGAAGAAGAAGAAGACGATGATGAAGAAGATGAAGAAGAAAAAGAAGAAGAAGTAGAAGAATAAGAAAAAGACAAAGAAGAAGAAGAAGAAGAGGAAGAAGAAGAACACGAAGAAGGGGAAGAAGAAGAAGTCAAGGGAGAAGATGAAGAAGAAGAAGAAGAAGAAGATTAAGATGAAGATGATGATGAAGAAGCAGAAGAAGTGAAAGAAGAAGAAGACAAAGAAGAAGAAGAAGAAGAAGAAGAAGAAGATGTTGAAGATGATCACAAAGGAGAAGAAGAAAAAGTAGAACAAAAAAATTAGAATAATAATAAGAGTAATAATAATAATAATAATAATAATAATAATAAGAGGTAGAAAAAGAAGAACAAAAAGAAGACGAATAATAATAATGATAATAATAAGAAGAAAAAGAAGAAGTAGAAGAAGTAGAAGATGAAGTAGAAGATGGAGATGATGAAGGAGAAGAAAAAGTTGAAGAAGAAGAAGAAGAAGGTGAAGAAGAAAGAGAGGAAGAAGAAGTCTAAGAAGATAAAGAAGAAGAAGATGAAGAAGAAGAAGAAGGCAATTAAGAAGAAGAAGAAGATGATGATGATGAAGAAGGCGAGGAATAGGAAGAAAAAGAAGAAGAAGAAGGAGAAGAAGAATAAGAAGAAGAAGAAGAAGAAGAAGTGGCAGAAGAAGAAGTCGAAGAAGAAGATGAAGAATAAGAAGAAGAAGTTGATGAAGAAGAAGATGAAGAAGAAGTGGGAGAAGAAGAAGTAGAACAGGAAGGAGAAGAAGAAGAAGAAGAAGGAAAAGGAGAAGTTGTAAAAGAAGGAGAAGAAGAATTAGAAGAAGAATAAGAAGTAGAAGGAGAAGAAGGAGAAGAAGAAGAAGAAGAGAATGAAGAAAAGAAAAAGAAGGAGAAGGAGAAGAAGAAGAAGAAGAAAATAATGAATAAAAGAAGAAGAAGAGCGAAAAGAAGTAGAAGAAAGTGAAGAAGAACAACAAGAAGAAGAAGTTGAAGAAGGAGAAGAAGAAGAAGAACAACAACAAGAAGAAGAGGAAGAAGAAGAAGAAAATAGGAAGACGAAGAAGAAGGCGAAGTAGAGGAAGAAGAAGTAGAATAAGACAAAGAAGATGAAGAAGAAGAAGAAGAAAAAGAAGGAGAAGGAGAGGAAGAAGAAAAGGTAATAAGGAGGAAGAAGAAGCAGAAGAAGGAGAAGAAGACGAAGACGACGAAGAAGAAGAATAATAAAAAAGAGAAGAGGAAGAAGTAGAGAAAGAAGTAGAGGAAGAAGACAAAGAAGAAGAAGAAGGAGAAGAAGAAGAAGAAGAAGAAAAAGGTGAAGAAGAAGAAGAAGAAGTAGAAGAAGAATAAGAAAGAGAAAAAAGAAGAAGAAGAAGAAGAAGAAGAAAAAGAAGAAGGCGAAAAAGAACAAGAAGTTGAACAAGAAGAAAACATAGAAGAGGAAGAAGAAGAAGAAAAAGTAGAAGAAGACGACGAAGAAGAAGAAGAACAAGAACAAGAAAAAGAAGAATATGAAGAAGTAGGAGAAGTGGAAAGAGAAGGAGGAGAAGAAGGAGAAGAAGAAGAAGATGAAGAAGAAGAAGAAGAAGATTAAGTAGAAGAAGAGGAAAAATGAGGGGAAGAAAAAGAAGAAGGTGAAGAAGAAGGAGAAATAGAAGAAGAAGAAGAAGAAGAAGAAGGAGAAGAAGTAGAGGAAGAAGTAGAAGAAAAAGAAGAAGGACACAAAGAAGGACAAGAAGAAGAAGAAGATAATGATGATGAAGATGATGATGACGAAGAAGAAGACGAAGAAGAAGATGAAGAAGAAGATGAAGAAGAAGAAGAAGATGATGATGAATAAGAACAAGAAGAAGAAGATGATGATGAATAAGAAGAAGAAGAAGACGAATAAAATAAAGAAGAAGAAGAAGAAGAAGTTGAAGAAAAGGAACAAGAAGAAGAAGAAGAAGAAGAAGAAGAAGAAGAAGAAGAAGAATACTAAGT
>JAIUJO010001124.1:92500-95000 GCA_023846275.1 Vanilla planifolia | reverse complement strand
GAAAAACGAAAAAGGCGAAGAAGTAGAAGAAGAAGAAGAAGAAGTAGAAATTGAAGAAGAAGGACAAAGAAGAAGAAGAACAAGAAGAAGAAGTAGAAGAAGAAGAAATGATTATGATGAAGAAGAAGAAGTGGAAGAAGAAGAACAAGAAGAAGAAGATAAAGAAGAAGTAGAAGAAGTAGAAGACGAAGAAAAAGAAGAAGACAAAGAAAAGGAAGTGAGAAGAGGAAGAAGAAGAAGAAGAAGAAGAAGAGGGAGAAGAAGGAAAAGAAGTACAAGAAGAAGAAAAAGAAGAAGAAGAAAAATAAAACGAAGAGAAGAAGAAGAAGATGATGATGAAGATTAAGAAGAAGTGGAAGAAGTAATAGATGAAGAAGAAGATGATGATGATGATGAAGAAAAAGAAGGAGGACAAGAGAGAGAAGAAGGGGAAGAAGAAGAAGAAGATGGAGAAGAAGAAGAAGACGATGAAGAAGAAGATGATGAAGAAGAAGTTGAAGAAGATGAAGTAGGCGAAGAAGAAGAAGAAGAAGAAGAAAGAAGGAGAGGATGCTAATGAAGAAGAAGAAGAAGAAGGAGAAGTAAAAGAAGAAGAAGAAGAAGAAGAAGTAGAAAAAGAAGAAGAAGAAGAAGAAGAAGAAGTTGTTGTAGAAGAAGAAGAAAAAGAACGAGAAGAAGGAGAAGTAGAAGGAAAAGACAAAAAAGGCGAAGAACAAGAAGAAAAAGATGAAGAAGAAGAAGAAGAAGAAGAAATAGAAACCGAAGAAGGAGAAGAAGAAGAAATAAAAGAAGGGGAAGGTGAAGAAGAAGAAGAAGAAGACAAAGAAGAAGAAGAAAAAGAAGAAGAAGAAGAAGAAGATGAAGAAGAACAGGTGGAAGAAGAAGAAAGAAAGAAGAAGATGAAGAAGTAGAACAAGAACAAGAAGGAAAAGAAGAAGAAGAAGAAGACATAGAAGAAGTACAAGAAGAAGAAGACAAAGAAAAGGAAGACAGAAGAGGTAAAAGAAGAAGAAGAAGAGGGAGAAGACGGAGAAGTAGTAGAAGAAGAAGAAGACAACAAAGAAGAAGGAGGAGAAGAAGAAGAAGAAGAAGAAAAAGATGAAGTAAAATTAGAAGCAGAAGAAGAAGAAGAAGAAGAGGAAGAGGAAGAAGAAGAAGAGGAAAAAGAAGAAGATTAAGAAGAAGAGGAAGAAGAAGAAGATGATTATGATGATGATGATGAAGAAGAAGAACTAGAAGAAGAAGAATAAGAAGAAGAAGAAGAAGAAGAAGAAGAAGAAGGACCAAAAAGAGAAGAAGGGGAAGAAGAAGAAGAAGAAGGAGAAGAAGAAAAAGAAGAAGACGATGAAGTAGAAAATGATAAAGAAGAAGTAGAAGAAGATGAAGATGGCAAAGAAGATTAAGAAGAACAAGATGAAGAAGGAGAGGATGATGATGATGATGAAGAAGAAGAATGCGAAGAAAAAGAAGACGGAGAAGAAGAAGAAAAGAAGAAAATGAAGAAAAGGTTAAAGAACATGAAGAAGAAATAGAAGAAGAGTAAGAAGAAAAAGAAGAAAACAAAGAAGAAAACAAAGAAGAAAAAAAAGGAGAGAAGAAGAAGAAGATAAAGGAAAAGAAGAAGAAGAAGTAGTAGAAGAAGGAGAAGAAGAAGTAGAAGTAGTAGAAGAAGAAGAAGCAAAAGAAGAGGAAGAAGAAGAAGAAGAGGAAAAAGGTGTAGGAGAAGTGGTAGAAGAAGAAGTAGAACTTAAAGAAGAAGAAGATAACGAAGAAGAAAAAGAAGAAAAATTTGAAGAAGCAGAAGTTGGAGAAGTCAATCCAGAAGAAGAAGAGGAAGAAGCAGAAGAAGATGAAGAAGAAGGAGAAGAAGAAGAAGTAGAAGAAGAAGGAAAGATGAAGAAGAAGAAGAAAAAGAAAATGAAGAAGAAGAAGAAGATGAACAAGAAGTGGAAGAAGAAGAAGAAGAAGAGGGTAAAGAAAAAGAAGAAGAAGAGGAGGAAGAAGAAGACGAAGAAGATGAAGAAGAAAAGGAAGAAGAAGAAGAAGAACTAGGACAAGAACAAGAACAAGAAGATGAGGAAGAACAAGAAGAGGAAGAAGAAGAGGAACAAGAAGAAAAAGAAGAAGAAGAAGAACTAGAAGTAGTATTAGTAGAAGAGCAAGAAGAAGAAGAAGAAGAAGAAGAAGAAGAAGAATAAAAAGAAGAAGGAGAAGAACAAGAAGAAGAAGGCGAAGATGATGGAAAGGAAGTAGAACGAGAAGAAGAAGAAGAAGAAGTTGATGATGATGAAGAAGAAGAGGAATAAGTAGAAGATGAAGAAGAAGAGCAAGAAATAAAAGAAGAAGAAGAACAAGTAAAGAAGAAGAAGAAGAAGAAAATGAATAAGAAAAAGATGAAAAGGAAGAGGAGGAAGAAGAAGAAGAAGAAAAAGAAGAAAAAGAAGTAAAAGAAGAAGGAGAAGAAGAAGAAGAAGAAGAAGAAGAACAAGAAGAAGAAGAA
>JAIUJO010001124.1:77500-85000 GCA_023846275.1 Vanilla planifolia | reverse complement strand
GAAGAGGAATAAGTAAAAGATGAAGAAGAAGAAGAACAAGAAAAAAAAGAAGAAGAAGAACAAGTAAAGAAGAAGAAGAAGAAGATGAAAAAGAAGAGGAGGAGGAAGAAGAAGAAGAAAAAGAAGAAAAAGAAGAAGTAAAAGAAGAAGGAGAAGAAGAAGAAGAAGAAGAAGAAGAACGAGAAGATGAAGAGGAAAAACAAGAAGAAGAAGAAGAAGAAGTTGAATAATAATAACAATAATAATATTAATAATAATAATAATAAGTAGAAGTAGAAGAAGAAGAAGAAGAAGGATAAGCGGGAGAAGAAGGGGAAGAAGAAGAAAAGGAAGATGTAAAAGAAAAAGACTAGGAATAAGAAGTAGAAGATGAAAAAGGTGAAGAGGAGGAAGAAGAAGAAGAAAGAGAAGATGTAGTAGTAGTAGTAGTAGAAGAAGAAGAAGAAGAAGAAGATGTTGAGGAAGAAGAAGAAGAAGAACAAGAAGAAGTTAACAAAAAAGGCGAAGCAAATGAAGAAGAAGAAGAAGATAAAGAAGAAGAAGATGAAGAAGATGAAGAAGAAAAAGAAGAAGAAGAATAAGGAAAAGAAGTAGAAGAAGAAGAAGTAGAAGAAGAAGAAGAAGAAGGAGAAGAAGGAGGAGGACAAGAAAAAGAAGAAGAAGAAGAAGAAGACGATAAAGAAGAAGAAGAAGTAGAAGGAAAAGAAGAAAATGAAGAAAATAAGAAGAAGAAGATGAAGAAGAAGAAAAAGAAGAAGACAAAGAAGAAGAAGAAGAAGAAGAGAAAGAAGAAGATGGCAAAGAAGAAAATGATGAAGAAGAAGAAGAAGAAGAAGACAAAGAAGAAGAGGACTAAAAAGAAGAAGAAGAAGAAGATAACGATGAAGAAGAAGAAAAATTTGAAGAAGCAGAAGTAGAAGAAGTCAATCCAGAAGAAGAAAAGGAAGAAGCAGAAGAAGACGAAGAAGAAGGAGAAGAAGAAGTAGAAGAAGAAGGAAAGATGAAGAAGAAGAAGAAGAAGAAGAAAATGAAGAAGAAAAGGAAGAGGAAGATGAACAAGAAGTATATGAAGATGAAGAAGAAGAAGTCGAACAAGAAGAAGAAGAAGAGGGTGAAGAAAAAGAAGAAGAAGAAGAGGAACAAGAAGACAAAGAAAATGAAGAAGAAAAGGAAGAAGAAGAAGAAGAAGAAGATGAAGAAGAAGAAGAAGAAGAACAAGGGCAAGAACAAGAAGAAGAAGATGAGGAAGAAGAAGAAGAGGAAGAAGAAGAGGAACAAAAAGAAGAAGAAGAAGAAGAAGAAGAATAAAAAGAAGATGGAGAAGAACAAGAAGAAGAAGAAGAAGAAGAAGAAGATGATGATGATGATGAAGAAGAGGAATAAGTAGAAGATGAAGAAGTAGAACAAGAAATAAAAGAAGAAGAAGAACAAGTAAAGAAGAAGAAAAAGAAGAAGAAGAAGAAGAAGAAGAAGAAGAAGGAGAAGATGAAGGAGAAGAAAAAGAAGAAGAGGAAGAAGAAGCAGTAGAAGAAGACGAAGACGAGGAAGAAGAAGGAGAACAAGAAAAAGAAGAAGTAGAAAAAGAAGGTGAAGAAGGTGATGAATAAGAAGAAGTGAGAAGAAGAAGAAGAAGAAGGAGAAGAAATTGAAGAACAATAAGGAAGAGGAGGAGGAGGAGGACGACGAGAAGAAGAAGAAGAAGAAGGTGATGATGAAGAAGAAGAAGACAAAGAGATGAAGAAGAAGAAGAAGAAGAAGTAGATGAAGAAAAAGAAGAAGAAAAAGATCAAGAAGAATAAGAAGAAGAAAAAGAAGAAGAAGAAAAAGAAGAAGAAGAAGAAGTAGAAGAAAAGGATTAAGAACATGACGAAGAAGCAAAAGAAGGGTAAGAAGAAAAAGAAGAAGATGAAGAAGACGAAAAGAAGAAGGGGGAAGAAGAAGAAAAAGAAGAAAATAAAGAGAAGAAGAAGAAGTATAAGAAGGAGAAGAAGAACAAGAAGAAGAAGAAGAAGAAGAAGTTGAAGGAGAAGAAGGAGAAGAACAAGAGGAAGAAGGAGAAGAAGAAGAAGAAGAAAAAGAAGAAGAAGATGATGATGATGATTATGAAGAAAAAAAAATTTGAAGAAGTAGAAGAAGAAGATGATGATGATGAAGAAGAAGACGAAGATGATGAAGAGGAAGAAGAAGAAGAAGAAGAAGAAGAAGAAGAGATGAAGAAGTAGAAGAAGAGGAACGTGGAGACAAAGAAGAAGAAGAAGGTGAAGAATCAGACGAAGTTGAAGGAGAGATTGCAGAAGAGGAAGCATAATTAAAACAAGAAGAAGAGGAAGAAGAAGATGAATAAGATGAAGTTGAATCAGATGATGATGAAGAAGAAGAAGAAGTAGAACAAGTTGAAGATGAAGAAGAAGGTGAAGAAGAAGAAGAAGAAGATGATGAAGAAGAAGAAGTAGAAGTTGAAGAAGAAGAAGGTGAAGAAGAAGAAGAAGAAGAAGTCGAAGAAGAAGAAGAAGAAGAAGTGCTAAAAGAAGAAGAAGAAGAAGAACATGAAGAAGAAGAGAGGAATAAGTAGAAGATGAAGAAGAAGAATAAGAAAAGAAGAGGAAGAAGAAGAAAATGAAGAAGAAGAAGACGAAAAAGGAGAAGTAAAAGGAGGAGAAGAAGAAGAAGAAGAAGAAGAACAAGAAGATGAAGAGGAAAAGCAAGAAGAAGAAGAAGTTGAATAATAATAATAATAATAATAATAATAATAAGTAGAAGTTGTAGAAGAAGAAGACGAAGAAGAAGAAGAAGGATAAGCAGGAGAAGAAGGGGAAGAAGAAGAAGAAGTAGAAGAAGATTTAAAAGAAGTAGACAAAGAAAAAGAAGTAGAAGATGAAGAAGGTGAAGAAGAAGAAGAAGAAGAAAGAGAAGAGGTAGTAGTAGTAGTAGTAGTAGTAGAAGAAGAAGAAGAAGAACAAGGAGAAGTAAACGAAAAAGACAAAGCAAACGAACAAGAAGAAGAAGATGTAGAAGAACAAGAATAAGAAGATGAAGAAGATGAAGAAGAAAAAGGAGAAGAAGAATAAGGAGAAGAAGTAGAAGAAGAAGTAGAAGAAGAAGAAGAAGAAGAAGAAGAAGAAGAAGGAGAAGAAGGAGAAGAAGAAGAAGAAGAAGAAGAAGATGAAGAAGAAGAAGAAGAAGAAGAATAAGGAAAAGAAGAAAATGAAGAATAAAAATAAGAAGAAGAAGAAGAAGAAGAAGAAGAAAAAGAAAGAGAAGAAGACAAAGAAGAAGAACAAGAATAAGAAGAAGAAGTAGATGAAGAAGAAGAAGAAGAAGAAGAAGAATAAGATGAACAAGAAGAAGAAGAAGAAGAAGAAGAAAGAGAAGAGGTAGTAAAAGAAGAAGAAGAAGAGGAAGATGATGATGAAGAAGAAGATGAAGATGAAGAAGAAGAATAAGAAAAAGAAGAAGAAGAAGAAGAAGAACAAGTTATAGAAAAAGATGAAAAATGAAGAAGAATAAGAAGATAAAAAAGAAGATGAAGAAGATGAAGAAAAAAAAGTAGAAGAAGAAGAAGAAAAAGAAGAAGAAGAAGAAGAAGAAGAAGAAGAAGCAATAAAAGAAGAAGAAGAAGAAAAAAGAGGATTATGAAGAAAAGAGGAAATATTTGAAGAAGAAAAAGTAGAAGTATATGAAGAAGAAGAACAAGAAGATGAAAAAGTAAAGAAAGAAACAGAAGAATTGGAAGAAGAAGAAGAAGAAGAAGGAGAAGAAGAAAAAGAAGAAGAATAAGAAGAAGAGAAGACGAATAAGAAGAAGAAGAAGATTAAGAAGAAGAAGAAGAAAAAGAATGAAGACGAAGAAGACGAAGACGAAGAAGTAAAAGAAGAAGAAGAGGAAGAAGAAGAAGAAATATAAGAAGAATAAGAAGAAGGAGAAGATTAAAAAGAAGAAGAATTGATGAAGAAGAAAAAGAAGAAGAAGATGATGAAGAAGAAGAAAAAGAAGAAGAAGAAGAGGAAAAAAATGAAGAGGATGTGGAAGAAGAAGAAGAAGAAGAAGAAGTATATGAAGAAGAAGAAGAAGAAGACGACGAAGGAGGTGAAGAAAAAGAAGAAGAAGAGGGACATGGAGAAGAAGAAGAAGAAGAAGAAGAAGTTGAAGAAGATGAAGATGACGAAGAAGAAGGAGAAGAAGAAGTAGTAGAAGAAGAAAGAAGAACAATAAGATGGAGAAGAAGAAGAAAGAAGAAGAAGAAGAAGATGAAAAAGAAGGAGGAGAAGAAGAAGAAGATTAGGAAGAAGAAGATGGAGAAGAAGAAGATGGAGGAGAAGAAAAAGAATATGAAGAAGAAGAAGAAGAATAAGAGGAAGTAGTAGGAAGAAGAAGAAGAAGAAGAAGAAGTAGAAAAAGAACAAGAAAAAGGAAAAGAAGAAAATGAAGGTGGAGGACGAGAGAAAGAAGAAGAATAAGACAAACATGAAAAAGAAGAAGAAGACGAAGAAGAAGAAGGACAAGAAGACAAAGAAGAAGACAAAGAAGAAGAGGAACAAGACGATGACGAAGAAGAAGAAGAAGAAGAAGAACAAGAAAAAGAAGAAATAGACGAAGTAGAAGAAAAAGAAGAAAAGTAGAAGGAGAAGAAGATGATGATGAAGAAGAAGAATGAGAAGAAGAAGGATAAACAAGAGAAGAAGAAGAAGAAGAAGAACAAGAAGAAGAAGAAGTAAATGAAGAAAAAGAAGAAGAAGAAGAAGAAGAAGAAGAATGAGAAGAATGATAAGTAGGACAGGATGAAGAAGAAGAAGAAGTAGAAGAAGAAGAAGAAAAAGATGAAGAAGAAGAAAAAGAAGAAGAAGAACACGAAGAAGGTGAAGAAGAAAAAGAAGAAGAAGAAGAAAGAGAAGTGATGGTAGTAGTAGTAGTAGTAGAAGAAGAAGAAGAAGAAGAAGTTAAAGAAAAAGACTAACCAAATGAAGAGGAATAAGAAGATAAAGCAGAAGAAGAAGATGAAGAAGATAAAGATGAAAAACGAGAAGAAGAAGAAAAAGAAGAAGAAGAAGAAGAAGAAGAAGAAGGAGAAGAAGAAGATGAAGAAGAAGAAAATAAAGAAGAAGAAGAAGAAGAAGAGGAGGATTAAGAAGAAAAGAAGTAAAATTTGAAGAAGAAAAAGAAGAAGAAGTCAATGAAGAAGAAGAAAAAGAAGAAGATGATGAAGAAAAAGAAGAAGCAAAGAAGAAGTTGAAGAAGAGGAAGATAAAGAAGAAAAAGGAGAAGAAAAAGTAGAAGAAGAAGAAGGAGAAGTAGGAGAAGGAGAAGAAATAGAAGAAGTAGAAGTAGAAGAAGGAGAAGAAGGAGAAGAAGTAGTAGAAGACGAATAATAGGAAAAAGATGAAGAAAAAGTAGTAGAAGAAAGAGAAGAAGTACAAGAAGAAGTAGGAAGAAGAAGAAGAAGTTGTAGAAGTAGAAGAATAAAAGAAAAAGAAGTTGTAGAAGAAGAAAGATAAGAAGAAGATGAAAAAGTTGAAAAACAAGAAGAAGTCGAAGAAAAAGAAGAATAAGACAAAAGAATAAGAAGATGAAGAAGAAGATGAAGGTTGAGAGGAAGAAGAAGAAGATGATAAGGAAGAAGAAGGAGAAGAAGACTAAGAAAAAGAAGAAGAAGAAGAAGAAGAAAAAGAAGAAGAAGAAGAAGAACGAGAAGAAGAAGAAGAAGAAATTGGAGAAGAAGAAGAAGATGAAGAAGGGAATGAAGAAGAAGAAGAAGAAGGTGAAGAAGAAGAAGATGATGATGATGAATAAGAAGAAGAAGAAGAAGAAGGAGAAGAAGAAGAAGAAGAAGAAGGTGTAGAAGAAGAAGAAGAAGAAGTTGAAGAAGAAGGAGAAGAAGAAGAAGGAGAAGAAGAAGAACAACAAGAAGAAGAAGGTGAAGAAGAAGAAAAAGTTGAAGAAGGTGAAGAAGAAGAAGAAGAAGTAGATAAAAAAAAGATGAAGTAGAACAAGAAGTAGCCTTGGAAGAGGAAGAAGAAGAAGACGAAGAAGAATAAGACGAAGAAGAATGATAAGATGAAGAAGAACAAGAAAAAGAAGAAGATGAAGAAGATGAAGAAGAGAAGGAAGAAGAAGAGGAATAAGAAGAAGAGGAAGAAGAAGTAGAAGAAGAATAAGAAAGAGAAGGAGTAGAAGAAGTAGAAGAAGAAGAAGAAGAAGAAGAAGTAGAAGAAGATGAAGAAGGAGAAGAAGAAGGAGAAAGAGAAGGAGAAGAATAAGAAGAAGAAGTAGTAGAAGTAGAAGAAGAAAAAGACTTAAAAGAAGAAGAAGAAGAAGAAGAAGAAGTAGAAGAAGAAGAATAATGAAGAAGAAGAAGAAGAAAAAGATGAAGGAGTATAAGAAGAAGAAGAAGAAGAAAGAGGAGAAGATGATGAAGGAGAGGAAGAAGTAGGAGAAGAAGAAGAAGATGATGAAGAAGAAGAAGAACAAGAGGATGTAGAAGAAGAAGAAGTAGAAGAAGAAGAGGAAGAAGAAGAAGAAGAAAAAGATGAAGAAGAAACAAATGGAGAAAATTAAGGAGCAGGAAAAAGAAGAACAATAAGAAGGAGGTGGACAAGAAGAAGAAGAAGAAGAGAAGGACAAAGATGAACAAGAAGAAGAAGGCGAAGAAGGAGAAGAACAAGAAGATGAAGAAGAAGAAGAAAAAGAAATAGTTGAAGAAGAAGAAGAAGAAGAAAAACAAGAAGATGAAGAAGAAGTGGAAGATGTAAAACAAGAAGAAGAAGAAGAAGAAGATACAATGAAGAAGAAGAAGAAGAAGACGATGATGAAGAAGATGAAGAAGAAAAAGAAGAAGAAGAAGTAGAAGAATAAGAAAAAGAAAAAGAAGAAGAAGAAGAAGACAAAAAAGAAGAACACGAAGAAGGGGAAGAAGAAGAAAGCGAGGATCAAGAAGAAGAAGAAGAAGAAGAAGATGAAGATGAAGATGATGATGAAGAAGCAGAAGAAGTAAAAGAAGAAGAAGATAAAAAAGAAGAAGAAGAAGAAGAAGAAGAAGATGTTGAAGATGATTATCACAAAGGAGAAGAAGAAGAAGTAAAACAAGAAAATTAGAATAATAATAATAGTAATAATAATAATAAGAAGAAGACGAGATTGAAAAAGAAGAAAAAGAAGAACAAAAAGAAGACGAATAATAATAATAATAATAATAATAATAATAATGATAATAAGAAGAAGAAAAAGAAGAAGTAGAAGAAGTAGAAGATGAAGTAGAATATGGAGATGACGAAGAAGAAGAAAAAGATGAAGAAAAAGAAGAAGAAGGTGAAGAAGAAAGAGAGGAAGAAGTCGAAGAAGATAAAGAAGAAGATGAAGAAGAAGGCGATTAAGAAAAAGAAGAAGAAGATGATGATGAAGAAGGTGAAGAATAGGAAGAAGAAGGAGAAGAAGGAGAAGAAGAATAAGAAGAAGAAGAAGAAGAAGAAGAAGTGGCAGAAGATGAAGAACAAGAAGAAGAAGTTG
>JAIUJO010001124.1:55000-57500 GCA_023846275.1 Vanilla planifolia | reverse complement strand
GAAGAAGAAGGAGAAGAAGAAGAAGAAGAACGAGAAGAAGAAGTGGTAGAAGAAGTAGGACAAGAAGAAGAAGAAGAAGAAGGAGAAGGAGAAGAACTAGAAGGAGGAGAATAAGAAAAAGAAGAAGAAAAAGAAGAAGTAGAAGAAAAAGAAGAAGAAGATTTATGAAAAGAAGGAGAAGAAGGAATTGAAGAAGAAGCATATGAAAAAGAAGAAGAAGAAGAAGAAGAAGAAGAAGAAGAAGATGACAAAGGTGTAGAAGAAGAAGAAGAAAAAGAAAAAGAAGTAGACGAAGAAGAAGAAGAAGAAGAAGAAGAAGAAGTAGAATAAGAAGAAAAAGAAGAAAAAGAAGAACACGAGCAAGAAAAAGGCAAAGAAGAAGAAGAAGAAGACAAAGAAGTAAAAGACTAAGAAGAAGGAGAAGGAGTAGAAGAAGAAGAAGAAGAAGGGGAGGAAGAAGAAGAAAAAGAAGAAGAAGAAGGAAAAGAAGAAGATGAAGAAGAAAAATAAGAAGAAGAAGAAGAAGAAGAAGATGATGATGATGATGAAGAAGAAGTAAATGAAGAAGAAGAAGAAGAAGAAGATAAAGAAGAAGAACAAGAAGAAGAAGAAGAAGACAAAGAAGAGGTCTAAAAAAAGTAGAGCAAGAAGAAGAAGAGGACAAAGATGAAGAAGGACAAGAAGAAGAAGAAGAAGACGATGAAGAAGAAGATGGTGAAGGAAAGGAAGAAGAAGATGGCACAGAAGAGGAAGGAGAACAAGAAGAAGAAGAAGACGATTATGAAGAAGAAAACGAAGAAGGAGAAGAAGAAGAAGAAGAGGGCAAAGAAGAAGAAGGCAAAGAAGAAGATGAAAAAGAAGAAGAAGAAGAAGAAGTTGAAGAAGAAGAAGAAGGAGAAGAAGAGAAGAAGAGGAGGAGGTAGAAGAGGAAGAAAGAGAAGAAGAAGAAGAATAATAATGAGAAGAAGGAAAATGAGATGAAAAAGAATAGAAGAAGAAGAAAAATAAGAAGTGGAAGACAAAAACAAAGAAGAAGAACGCGATAAAGAAGAATTACAAGACGAAAGGGAAGAAGAAGAAGAAGAAGAGGAGGAGGAAGAAGAAGAAAATGAAGAAGGAGAAGATCATGAAGAAGTTGATGAAGAAGAAGAAGAAGTAGAAGAAGAAGAAAAAGAAGTAGAAAAAGAAGAAGAAGACAAAGAAGAAGAATGAGAAGAAAGATAAGAAGTAAAAGAAGAAGAAGAAGAAGATAAAAGAGAGGAGGAAGAAGACAAATAAGAAGACGAAGAAGACGACGACAAAGAAGAAGACGATGAAGAAGAAGAAATTGAAGACGAAGAAGAAGAAGAAGATGAAGAGGAAGAAGAAGAAAATTTAGATGTACAAGAAGAAGAAGAATAAGAAGTTGAAGAAGAAGATGTAGAAAAAGAAGATGAAGACAAAGAAGAAGAAGAAGAAGAAGATGATGAGAAAGAAGAAGTTGAAGATGAAGAAGAGGAAGAAGAAGAAGAAGATGAAGAAGAAAGCAAGAAGAAGAAGAAGAAGAAGGAGAAGAATAAGAAGGAGGAGAAGAAGAAGCTAAAGAAGAAGAAGAGGAAAAGAGGTCGAAGTAGAAGAATACGAAGAAGAAAAAGAAGAAGAAGGAGAAGAACATGAAGTGGCAGAAGAAGAAGAAGAAGCACAAGAAGTGGAAGAAGAAGTTGATGAAGAAGTAGTAGTAGTAGTAATAATAGGAGAAAAATGGGAAGTGGAAGAAGAAGAAAAGGAGGAGGAAGAAGAAGAAGAAGAAGAAGACGAAGAAGAAGAAGAAGAAGAAGTAGATGAAATAGAAGAAGAAGAAGAAGAAGAACATGAAGACAAAGAAGAAGAAGAAGAAGAAAACAAAGAATAAGATGAAGTCAAAGAAGAGGATGTAGAAGAAGAAGAAGGAAAACAAGGAGAAGAAGAAGATGATGATGAAGAAGAAGAAGTTGAATAAGATGAAGAAGAAGAAGAAGAGGAAGAAGAAAGAGAAGAGGTAGTTGAAGAAGAAGAACAAGAAGAAGATGATGATGAAGAAGAAAATGACGAAGAAGAAGAAGAAGAAGAAGTTATAGATATTTATGGAGAAAAATGAAAAAGAATAAGAATATAAAGAAGAAGAAGAAGAAGATGAAGAAGATGAAGAAAAGAAGAAGAAGAAGAAGAAGAAAAAGAAGAAGAAGAAGGAAAAGTAGAAGAAGAAGAAGAAGAAGAAGAAGAAGGAGAAGAAGAAGATGAAGAAGAAGAAGATAAAGAAGAAGAAGAAGAAGAGGATTATGAAGAAAAGAAGAAACTTTTGAAGAAGAAAAAGAAGAAGTCAATGAAAAAGAAGAACAAGAAGAGGAGGAAGAAGAAAAGAAAGAAGCAGAAGAAGAAGTGGAAGAAGAACAGGAAGAAGAAGGAGAAGATGAAAAAGAAGAAGAACAAGAAGAAGAGAAGACGAATAAGAAGAAGAAGAAGATCAAGAAGAAGAAGAAGA
>JAIUJO010001124.1:45000-50000 GCA_023846275.1 Vanilla planifolia | reverse complement strand
AAGACGAATAAAATAAAGAAGAAGAAGAAGAAGAAGTTGAAGAAGAAGAAGAAGAAGAAGAAGAAGAATAAGAAGAACATGACGAAGAAGAAAAAGAATAAAAAGAAGAGGAAGATGAAGAAGAAGTCAAAGATGAAGAAGAAGAAAAATAAGAGGAAAAGAAGAGGAAGAAGAAGAAGAAAAAGAAGATGAAGAAGAACATGAAGAAGAAGAAAGAGAAGGAGAAGAAGAAGAAGAAGAAGAAGAATAAGAATAAGGAGAAGTAGAAAAGAGGGAAGAAGAAGAAGATGATGATGAAGAAGAACAAAGAGAAGAAAAGAAGAAGAAGAAAAAGAAATAGAAGAAGAAAAAGAAGAAGAAGAATTGAATGAAGAAAAAAAGAACACGAACTAAATGAAGAAGAAGAAAGAGAAGAAGAAGAAGTTGAAGAAGGGTGGAAGAAGAAGAAGAAGAAGAGGAAGAAGATGAAAAATAAGAAGGCGAAGAAGAAGACAGAGAAGAAGACAAAAAAGAAGAAGAAGAAGAAATCGAAAAAGGAGAAGAATAAGACAAAGAAGAAGAACAAAGGTGAAGGAGAAGCAGGGGAAGAAGAAGATGAAGAAGAAGGAGAAGAAGACGAAAAGGAAGAAGAAGAACGAAAGAAGCAGAAGAAAGTGAAGAAGAACAAGAGGAAGAAGAAGTCGAACAAGGAGAAGAAGAAGAAGAAGAAGTAGAAGAAGAAAAAGATGAAAAAGAAGATAGGAAGACGCAGAAGAAGGCGAAGTAGAGGAAGAGGAAGTCGAAGAAGAAGAAGAAAAAGACAAAGAAGAAGAAGAAGAAGAAGAAGAAGAAGGAGAAGGAGAGGAAGAAGAAAAAGTTAATGAAGAAGAAGAAGAAGAAGAAGAAGAAGAAGGAGAAGAAGATGAAGACGAATAAGAAAAAGAAGAATAAGAAGGAGAAGAGGATGAAGTAGAGGTTGAAGAAGAAGAAGAAGAAGAAGAAGCAGATGAAGAAGAAGGAGAAGAAGAAGAAGAAGAAGAAGAAGTAGAAGAAGAACAAGAAAAAAAAGAAAAATAAAAAGAAGAAGAAGAAGAAGAAAAAGAAGAAGACAAAGAAGAAGAAGAAGTTGAACAAGAAGAAGACATAGAAGAGGAGGAGGAAGAAGAAGAAGTAGAAGAAGAAGAAGAAGAAGAAGAAGAATAACAAGAAAAAGAAGAAGATGAAGAAGAAGGAGAAGAAGTGCAAAGAGAAGGAGGAGAAGAAGGAGAAGAAGAAGATGATGATGAAGAAGAAGAAGAAGAAAAAGATTAAGTAGAAGAAGAGGAAGAATGAGGAGAAGAAAAAGAAGGAGAAGAGGAAGGAGAAAAAGAAGAAGGCAAAGTAGAAGAAGAAGAAGAAGAAGTTGAAGTAGAGGAAGAAGCAGAAGAAGAAGAAGATGAAGAAGAAGAAGAAGAAGACAAAGAAGAAGAAGAAGAAGAAGAAGAAGAAGATGATGATGATGAATTAGAAGAAAAGAAGGAAGAAGAAGAAGAAGTTGAAGAAGAGGAAGAAGAAGACAAAGAAGAGGAAGAAGAAGACAAAGAAGAAGAAGAATAAGAAGAACATGACGAAGAAGAAAAAGAACAAAAAGAAGAAGAAGATGAAGAAGAAGTCAAAGATGAAGAAGAAGAAAAAGAAGAATAAAAAGAAGAAGAAAAAGAAGAAAAAGAAAAATTAAAAGAAGAGGAAGAAGAACATGAAGAAGGAGGAGAAGGAGAAGAAGAAGAAGATGATGAAGAAGAAGAAGAAGAATAAGAATATAGAGAAGAGATAGAAATGGAAGAAGAAGAAGAAAAAGATGAAGGAGAACAAGGAGAAGAAAAGAAGAAGAAGAAGAAGAAGAAGAAGAATTGAATGAAGAAAAAATGAAGAACTAAATGAAGAAGAAGAAAGAGAAGAAGAACGAGAAGAAGAAGATAGACGAAGAAGAAGAAGTTGAAGAAGGGCAAAGAAGAAAAAGAAGAAGAAGAAGAGGAAGAAGAGGAAGAAGATGAAAAATAAGAAGACGAAGAAGAAGATAAAGAAGAAGAAGTAGAATAAGACAAAGAAGAAGAAGAAGAAGGTGAAGGAGAGGTAGGGGAAGAAGAAGAAGAAGAAGGAGAAGAAGACGAAAAAGAAGAAGAAGAAGAAGAAGTAGAAGAAAAAGAACGAGAAGAAGAAGAAGAAGAAGAGGAACAAGAAAAAGAAGAAGAAGAAGAAGATGATGAATAAGAAGAAGAAGAAGGTGAAGAAGAAGAAGAAGTAGAAAAAGTAGAAGAAGAAGTAGAAGAAGTAGGAGAAGAAGTAGAAGAAGAAGAAGAAGAAGAAGAAGAAGTAGACAGAGAGGAAGAAGAAGCCAAACATGAAGAAGGCATAGAAGAGGAAGAAGAAGACGAAGTAGAAGAAGAAGAAGAAGAAGAAGAAGAAGGGGAAGAAAAAAAAAGAATAAGATGAAGAAGTAGAACAAGAAGAAGAAGAAGAAGAAAAGGAAGAAGATGAAGAAGATGAAAAAGAAGGAGAAGAAGAATAAGAAGAAGAAGTAGAAGAAGGAGAAGAAGAACAAAGAGAAGGAGAAGAAAAAGGAGAAGAAGAATAAGAAGAAGAAGAGGAAGATTAAGTGGTAGAAGAAGAAGAATAAGAATAAGAAGAAGAAGAAGAAGAAGAAAAAGAAGGAGAAGAAGAAGAAGGGGAAGAAGTATTAGTAGAAGAAGAAGAAGAAGACAAAGATGATGATGAAGAAGATGAAGAAAAAGAAGAAGAAGAAAAAGAAGAATAAGAAGAAGAAGAAGAAGAAGAGAAAGAAGAAGAAGAAGAAGAATAAGAAGAAGGAGAAGAAGAAGAAGAAGAAGAAGAAGAAGACAAAGAAGAAGAAAAAAAGTAGAAGGATAAGAAGAGGAAGAACAAGAAGCAGAAGAAGAAAAAGAAAAGAAAAAGAAGAAGGAGAAGATGAAGATAAAGAAGAAGAAGAAGAAGAAGAAGAAAAAGAACAAGAAGATGAAGTAGAAGGAGACGAAGAAGAAGAAGAAGAATACGAAGAAGAAGTAGTAAAAGCGAAGAAGAAGAAGAAGAAGGAGAAAATATAGTAGGAGAAGAAGGAGAAAGAGAAGGAGAATCAGAAGAAGAAGAAGATGAAGAAGAAGAAGAAGATTACGAAGATGAAGAAGACACGAAGAAAAGGAAAATGATAAAGGCCAAGAAGAAGACAAAGAAGAAAAAGAATAAGATGATGAAGAAAAAAAAGAAGAAGAAGAACAAGAAGAGGATGAAGAAGAAGATGGAGGGTAAGAAGAAACAAGAAGAAGATGAAGAAGAAGAAGAAGAAGAGGATGTCGAAGAAGAAGAAGTCGAAGAAGAATAAAAAGATGTAAAAGATGAAGTAGAAGAAGAAAAACAAGAAGAAGAAATAGAAGAAGAAGAAGAAGAAGAAGAAGAAGAAGAGGAAGAAATGGAAGAGGAAGAAGAAGATGAAGAAGAAGTTGAAGAAGACAATGAAGAAGAAGACGAAGAAGAAGTAGAATAGGAAGACGAAGAAGAAAAGAGGAAGAAGAAGCGGAAGAGGAAGAAGAAGATGAAGTTGAATACGAAAAATATGAAGAAGAGAAAGGAGAAGAAGAAGAAGAAGAAGAAGAAGAAGTAGAAGGAGAAGAAGAAGAAGAAGAAGAAGAAAGCAAATAAGAAAAAGAAGAAGAAGTAGAAGAGGAAGAAGAAGAAGAAGATGAAGATGAAAAAGAAAAAGACAAAGAACACAAAGAAGAAGAAGCAAAAGACAAAGAAGAAGGAGAAGGAGAAGGAGAAGGAGAAGAAGAAGAAGAAGAAGAAGTAGGAGTAGTAAAAAATGGTGGAAATAGAAGAAGAAGAAGAAGTACATGAAAAAGGAGAAGAAGAAGACGGAGAAGAAGAACAAGAAAAACTTGATGAAGAAGAAGAAAAATTTTAAGAAGACGAAAATGAAAAGAAGAAGAAGAGGAAGATGATGATGATGATTAAGAAGAAGACAAGAAGAAGATGAAGAAGAAGAAGAAGATGATGATGAAGAATAAGAAGAATAACATGAAGAAGAGAAAAAAAAGAAGAAGAAGAAGACCAAGAATTGGAATAAGAATAAAAAAAAAAGGAAGAAAAAGAAGAATGAGAAGAAGAAGAAGGAGAAGAAGAAAAAGTAGTAGAAGAATAAGAAGAAGAAGATGATGAAGAAGAAGAAGAAGGAGAAGAAGTTGAACAAGGACAAGAAGAAGAAGAAGAAAAAGAAAATGAAAATAGAGAATAAGAAGAAGAGGAAGAATAAGAATAAGAAGAAGAAGAGGATGATGATGAAGAGGAGGAAGAAGAAGAAGAAGAGGAAGAAGAAGAGGAAGAAGAAGGAGAAGAAGGAAGAGAAGAAGGATAAGAAGAATGAGTAGTAGAAGAAGAAGAAGAAGAAGATGAAGAAGAAGACGAAGAAGAAGAAGAAGAAGGCGAAGAAGGGGAAGAATAGGACAAAGAAGAAGATGATGAAGAAGAAGAAGGACAAGAAGTAGAAGGACAAGAAGAAAGAAGTAGAAGATGAAGAAGTAGTAGTTGAAGAAGAAGAAGAAGAATATTAAGAAGAACAAGAAGAAGAAGAACGAGAAGAAGGAGAAGAAGCAAAAGAAGAGGAAGGAGGAGAAGAAAAAGACAAAAAATGTGAAGAAGTAGAAGAATGAGATGAAGAAGAAGAAGAAGAAGTAGAAATCAAAGAAGAAGGAGAAGAAGAAGAAATAGAAGAAGAAGAAGAAAAAGAAGAAGAAGAAGACGAAGAAGAAGAAGAAGTAGAAGTTGATGATGATGAAGAAGAAGAAGAGGAAGAAGAAGAAGAAAAAGAAGAAGTAGAAGAAGAAGAAAATGAAGAAAAAGAATAGACAAAGAAAAGGAAGAGAGAAGAGGAAGAAGAAGAAGAAGAAGAAGAAGAAGAGGGAGATGAAGGAAAAGAAGAAGAAGGAGAAGAAGAAGATGAAGAAGATGGAGAATAAGAAGAAGAAGAAGAA
>JAIUJO010001124.1:25000-32500 GCA_023846275.1 Vanilla planifolia | reverse complement strand
AGGAAGAGGAGGAAGAGGAGGAAGAAGAAGAAGAAAAGAAAGAAGCAGAAGAAAAAGAAGAAGAAGAAGAAGAAGAAGCAAAAAAGGAAGTATTAAAAGAAGAAGATGGGGAAGCAGAAGAAGAAGAGGAAGAAGAAGAAGAAGATGTAGAAGAAGAAGAAAAAATTAGACGAAGAAGAATATGAACAACAAGAAGAAAATTAATATAAAGGAGAAGAAAGAGAAGGAGATGAAGAAAAAGAAGAAGAAGAAGGAGAAGAAGAAGAAGAAGCAGAAGAAGAAGAAGAAGAAGAAGAATAGGAAGAAGAACTAGAGGAGAAGAAGAAGCTGAAGAAAAGAAGAAGAAGAAGAAGAAGAAGAAGAAGAAGAAGAAAAAGCAAAAGAAGAAGAAGAAGGAGAAGAAGAACAATAAGAAGAAAATTAAGAAGAAGATGAGGAAGAAGAATTAGTAGTAGAAGAAGAAGAAGAAGACAAAGAAGAGGAGGATGAGGAGGGAGAAGAAGAAGATGAAGAAGAAGAAGAAGAACAAGAACAAGAACAAGAAAAAGAAGAAGAAGAAGAAGAAGAAGAAGAAGAAGAGGAAGAAGAAGAAGAAGATGAAGAAGAAGAAGAAGAATAACAAGAAGAAGAAGAAGAAGAAGTTGAGGAAAAAGAACAAAAGCAAGTGTAAGAAGAAGATGTAGTAGGAGAAGAAGAAGAAGTAGTAGTTCTACAAGAAGAAGAAGAAGAAGATGATGATAATGATGAAGAAGAAGAACACGAAGAAGAAGAAGACGAAAAAAAAATAAGAAGTAGAAGTATTAGAAGAAGAAGAAGAAGAAGAAGAAGAGGTTGTAGTAGTATTAGAAGAAGAAGAAGAAGAAGATGTGCAAATAGAAGAAGAATAGGTGGAGCAAGAAGAACAAGAAGAAAAAGAATAAGAGGAGGAAGAAGAAGAAGAAGAGGAAGTAGAAGAAGAACAAAAAGAAAAAGAGGATAAAAAAGAAGTAGAAGTAGATGAAGAAAAAGATAAAGATGAAGAAGAAGATGAGGAAGAATAAGAAGGAAAACAAGGGGAAGAAGAAGAAGAAGAAAAAGAAGAAGAAGAAGATGATGATGATGATTATGATGAAGAAGAAGAAGAAGAAGAAGACGAGGAAGAAGAAGATGAAGAAGATGAAGAAGAAGAAGACGAGAAAGAAGAAGATGAAGAAGATGAAGAAGCAGAAGGAGAAGAAGAAGAAGAAGAAGAAGAAGAAGATGATGATGATGACAATGATGATGAAGAAGAGGAAGAAGAAGATGAGGAAGACGATTAAGAAGAAGAAGAAGAAGTTGAAGAAAAAGAAGAAGAATATGAACAAAAAGAAGAATAAGTCGAAGAAAAAGAAGAAGGTAAAGAAGAAGAGGAAGAAGAAGATGGAGAAGAAGAAGAAGAAATAGATGGAGAAGAACAAAAATTAGAAGAAGAAGAAGAAGAAAAAGAAGAATAAGAAGAAATAGAGAAGAACAAGAAGAAGAAGATGTTGATCAAGGTTAAGAAGAAGAAGAAGGTGATGAAGAAGGAGAAGAGGAAGAAGAAGAAGAAGATGACAAAGAAGATGAAGAAGAAGAAGATGAAGATTAAGAAGAAGAAGAAGAAGAAGAAGTAGAAGAAGAAGAAGAGGTAGTAGCAGTTGTAGAAGAAGAAGAAGAAGAAGAAGAAGAAGAACAAGAAGAAGAGGAAGAAAAAGAAGAAGAAATAATGATGATGATGATGATGTAGAAGTAGGAGAAGAATAGGAAAAAGAAGAAGAAGAAGAAGAAGATGATGAAGATGATTAAGAAGAAGAAGAAGAAGAAGAAGATGATGATGAAGATGAAGAGTAAGAAAAATAGATGAAGTAGAAGAAGAAGAAGAAGGAGGAGGAGGAGGAGGAGGAGGAGGAGGAGGAGAAGGAGGTGCAGCAGGAGGAGTAGGAGGAGAAGAGGAAGAAGAAGAAGAGGAAGAAGAAGAATAACAAGAAAAAGATGAAGAAGAAGAAGTGAAAGAAGAAGAGGAGGAAGAAGAAGAAGAAGATAAAGATGAAAAAGAAAAAGAAGTAATAGTACAAGAAGAAGAAGATGAACAAGAAGAAGATGCTGATGATGATGATAATAATGAAGAAGAAGAAGAACAAAAAGAATAAGAGGAAGAAGAAGAACAAAATGAACAATAAGATTGAAAGGAAGAAGAAGAACAAAAGGTAGAAGAAGAAGAAGATGATGATGATGAAGAAGAAGAAGAAGCAGAAGATGAAGAAGAAGATGAAGAAGAAGAAGATGAAAAACAACAACAACAAGAGGATGAAGAACAAGAAGAAGAAGAATAAGAAGTGGAATAGGAACATGAAGAGGAATAAGAAGAAGATGATGAAGAAGACGATGAAGAAGAAGAATAAGAAGAAGAAGATCAATATAAAGGAGAAGAAGGAGAAGGAGACAAAGAAGAAGAAGAAGAAGAAGATGGAGAAGAAGAAGAAGTAGAAGAAGAAGAAGAAGAAATGAGAACGATGATAAAGTAGAAGTAGAAGAAGTAGAGGAAGAAGAAGTAGATGATGATGAAGTGGAAGAAGATGAAGAAGAAGAAGATGAAGGAGGAAGAGGAAGAGGAGGAGGAGGGGAAGAAGTGGAAGAAGAAGAACAAGAAAAAGAAGAGGAAGAAGAAGTGGAAGAAGAAGAAGAAGAAAAAGAAGAAAAAGAAGAAGAAGAAGAAGATGATGATGATGAAGATGATTAAGAAGAAGAAGAAGAAGAAGAAGAAAAAGAAATAGATGATGAAGATGAAAAGGAAGAAGAAGAAGATGAAGGAGAAGAAGAAGAAGAAGGAGGAAGAGAATGAGGAGGAGGAGAAGCGAAAGAAGAAGAAGAAGAAGAAGAATAACAAGAAAAAGAAGAAGAAGAAGAAGAAGTGGAAGAAGAAGGGGAAGAAGAAAAAGAAGATAAAGAAGAAAAAGAAGTAGTAATAGTAGTAGTAGTAGAAGAAGAAGAAGAAGAAGATGATGATGATGATGATAAGAAGAAGAAGAAGAAGAAGAAGAGGACAAAGTTGAAGAAGAAGAAAAAGAAGAAGATCAAGAAGAAGAAGAGGAAGAAGAAGACTAAAAAGAACAAGAAGAACAAAAGGAAGAAGAAGAACAAAAGGTAGAAGAACAAGAAGAAGAAGATGATGTTGAAGAAGAAGAAGAAGAAGAAGAAGATGATGAAGAAGAAGAAGAAGAACAACAACAACAAGAGGATGAAGAATAAAAAGAAGAGGAATAAGAAGTGGAAAAGGAAGATGAAGAAGAAGAAGAAGAAGAAGATGATGAAGTAGAAGATGAAGAAGAAGAATAAGAAGAAGAAGATCAATATAAAGGAGAAGAAAGAGGATGAGAAGAAGAAGAAGAAGAAGAAGATGGAGAAGAAGAAGAAGAAGAAGAAGAGGAAGAAGAAAAAAATGATAAAGATGGTGAAGTAGAAGAAGAAGTAGAGGAAGATGAAGTAGAAGAAGTAGATGATGATGAAGAAGAAGATGAAGAAGAAGAAGATGAAGGAGGTGGAAGAGGAAGAGGAGGTGGAGGAGAAGAAGAAGAGGAAGAAGAAGAAGAAGAAGAAGAACAAGAAAAGGAAGAAGAAGTGGAAGAATTAGATGAAGATAAAAAAGAAGAAGAAGAAGATGATGATGATGAAGAAAAAGAAGAAGAACAAGAAGTGGAAGAGGAAGAAGAAAATAAAATAAGAAAAAGAAAAGGAAGAAGAACAACAAATAGAAGAGGATGAAGAAGAAGTTGAAGAAGTAGAAGAAAAAGAAGAAGAAGAAGAAGAAGAAGAAGAGCAAGTGGATGAAGAAGAAGAAGAAGAAGTAGAAGATGAAGAAGAAGTGTAAGAAGAAGAAGATGATGATGTAGAAGAAGAAGAAGAATAAGAAGAAGAAGATCAACATAAAGGGGAAGAAGGAGAAGGAAACCAAGCAGAAGAAGAAGAAGGAGAATAACAAGTGGAAGAAGAAAAAGAGGAAGAGGAAGAAGAAGAAGAAGATGATGATGATGAAAGAGAATAACAAGAAGGAGAAGTAGAACAACAAGAAGAAGAAGAAGAGGAAGAAGAAGAATAAAAAGAAGAAGAACAAGAAAAATTTCATGTTGAAGAGGAAGAAGAAAAAGAAGAAACAAAAGAAGTAGAAATAGAAGAACAAGAAGAAGAGGAAGAAGAAGTAGTAGTAGAAGAAGAAGTTCAAGAAGAGGAGGAAGTAGAAGAAGAAGAAGAAAATGAAGAAGAAAAAGAAGAAGAGGTAGAAGAAGAAGAAGAAGCAGAAGTAGAACAAAATGAAGAAGAATTTGAAGAAGAAGAAGTGTAAGAAAAAGAAGATGATGAAGAGAAGATGAAGGAGAAGAATTAGCAGTAGTAGTAGAAGAAGAATAAGAAGAAGAAGATAAAGAGGAAGAAGAAGAAGAAAAAGACGAAGAAGAAGACAAATAAGTAAAAGAAGAAGAAGTAGAAGAGAAAGAACAAGAAGAAGAAGAACAAGAAGAGGAAGAGCTAGCAGAAGACGAAGAAGAAGGAGACGAAGATGAAGACGAAGAAGAAGAAGAAGAAGGAGAAGAAGATGTACAAGTAGATGAAGAACAGGAGGAGGAGGAGGACAAAGAAGAAGAAGAAGAAGACGAAAAAGAAAAAGAGGTGGTGTAAGAAGAAGAAGAAGAAGAAGAAGAAGAAGAAGATGAAAAAGAATAAGGAGATGAAGGAGAATAAGAAGAAGAAGAAGAAGAAGAAGAAGAAGAGTAATAAGAAGAAATAGAAGTAGAAGAAGAAGAAGAGGAAGAAGAAGAATTGGAAGAAGAACATGGTGATGATGATGAAGCAGAAGAAGAAAAAGAAGAAGAAGAAGAAAAATTATAAGAAGTTAAAGAGCAAGAAAAACAAGAAGACTGGAAGATGAAGAAGAAGAAGAAGAAGAAGAAAAAGAAGGACAACAAGAAGAAGAATAAAGAGAAAAAGAACAAGAAGAAGAAGAAGAAGAGAAAGAAGATGATGATGAAGAAGAAGTAGATGAAGAAGAAAAATTTTATGAAGAAGAAGAAATACATGAAGAAGAAGTGGAAGGAGGAGAAGAAGAAGATGAAGAAGAAGAAGAAGAAGAAGAAGATAGAGAAGAATAAGAAGGAGGAGGAGAAGATGAAAAAGAAAAAGTGGAAGAAGAAGAAAAAGAAGAAGATGAAGAAGAAGAAGAAGAAGAAGAAGAAGAAGAGGAAGTCGACGAAGAATAAGACGAAAAAGAAAAAGAAGAAGAATAAGAAGTAGAAGAAGAAGAAGAAGAAGTGGTTGTAGTAGAAGAAGAAGAAGAAGTAGAAAGGGAAGAAGAAGAAGAGGAAGAAGAAAAAGAAGATGTACAAATCGAAGAAGAATAGGTGCAGGAGCAAGAAGAAGAAGAAGAAGAAGAAGAAGAAGAAGAAGAAGAAGAAGACGAAGAACAAAAAGTGGAGGAATAAGAAGAATAAGAAGAAGAAGAAGAAAAAGAAGAAGAAGAAAAAGAAGAAGAAGATGAAAAGGAAGATGAAAAAGAATAAGAACGACAACAAGGGAAGAAGAAGAAGAAGAAGAAGAAGAGGAAGATATTGAAGAAGAAGAGGAAGAAGAAGAAGAAGAAGAAGAAGAAAAGGAAGAAGAAGAAGAAGAAGAAGAGGAAGAAGTAGTAGTAGAAGAAGAAGAAGAAAAAGAAGAGGAGGGGGAGGAAGAGGAAGAAGAAGAAGATGAAGAAGAAAAAGAAGAAGAGGAACAAGAAGAACAAGATGAACAAGAAGAAGAAGAAGAAGAAGAAGAAGAAGAAGAAGAAGAAGAAGAAGTTGAGGAGGAAGACGGAAAACAAGTGTAAGATGAAGACGATGATGAAGAAGAAGATTAAGTAGGAGAAGAAAAAGGAGTAGTAGTTGTACAACAAGAAAAAGAAGAAGAAAAAGAAGAAGAAGAAGAAGAAGAAGATGATGATGATAAGGAAGAAGACAAAGAAGAAAAAGAAAAAAAAGAAAAAGAAGAAGAAAAGGAAGAAGAAGAAGAAGAAGAAGAAGAAGAAGATGGGGAAGAAGAAGAAGAAGAAGAAGAAGATGTACAAATAGAAGAACAATAGGTGGAGGAGCAAGAAGAAGAAGAAGAAGAAGAAAAAGAAGAAAAAGAGGAGGAGGAAGAAGTAGAAGAAGAAGATGAAGATGAAGATGAAGAAGAATAAGAAGGAGAAGAAGAGGAACAAGAAGAATAAGAATAAGAATAAGAATAAGAAGAAGAAGAAGAAGATGATGATGATGATGAAGAAGAAGCAGTAGTAGAAAAAGAAGTGGTAGTAGTAGTTGTAGAAGAAGAAAAAGGAGGAGGAGGAGAAGAAGAAGAAGAAATAATGTTGATGATGATAAAGTAGAAGAAGGAGAAGAAGAGGAAAAAATGAAGAAGAAGAAGAAGATGATGAAGATGATTAAGAAGAAGAAGAATAAGAAGAAGAAGAAGAAGAAGAAGAAGAAGAAGATGATGAAGAGGAAGAAGAAGCTGATGAAGGAGAAGAAGAACAAGAAAAGAAGATGATGAAGAAGAAAGGGGAGGAGGTGGAGGAGGAGGAGGAGGAAGAGGGGGGAGGAGAAGAGGAAGAGGAAGAAGAGGAAGAGCAAGAATTACTAGAAAAGAAGAAGAAGAAGAAGAAGTGGAAGAAGAAGAGGAAGAAGAAGAAGATAAAGAAGAAAAAGAAGAAGAAGAAGATGATGATGTTGATAATGATGAAGGAGAAGAAGAAGAAGAAGAAGAAGAAGAGGAAAAAGATGAAGATGAAGAAAAAGAAGAAGAACAAGAAGAAGAAGAGGAAGAAGAAGAACAAAAAGAACAAGAAGAATGAAAGGAAGAAGAAGAACAAAAGGTAGAAAAAGAAGAAGAAGGAGAACATGAAGAAGAAGAAGAATAATAACAGGATGAGGAACAAGAAGAAGAAGAATAAGAAGTGGCACAGGAAGATGAAGAGGAAGAAGAAGAAGATGATGAAGAAGAAGATGAAGAAGAATAATAAGAAGAAGAAGATCAATATAAAGGAGAAGAAGGAGTAGGAGACGAAGAAGAAGAAGAAGATGGAGAAAAAGAAGTAGATGAGGAAGAAGAGGAGGAAGAAGAAGAAGAAGAAGAAGAAGAAGAAAGAGAAGAAGAAGAAAAAGAAGAAGAATAAGAAGAATAAAAATAGGAAGAAGGAGAAGAAGAAGAACAAGATGTTGAAGAAGAAGAAGAGGAAGATGAAGAAGAAGAGAAGGAAGAAGAAGAAGAAGAGGAAGAAGAAGTAGAAGAAGAAGAAGAAAAAAAGTGGAAGAAGAAGAAGAAGAAGGGAAGAAGTGGAGGAAGAAGAAGAAGAGGAAGAAGAAGAAGAAGAAAAAGAAAAAGTTGAAGAAGAGAAAGAAGAAGTTGAAGAAGAAGAAGATTATGAAGAAGAAGATGAAGAATGATAAAAATAATAAGTAATAGAAATAGTAGTCATAGTAGAAGAAGGTGAAGAAGAAG